>VXAU01006133.1:3177784-3195007 GCA_013399695.1 Formicarius rufipectus | reverse complement strand
TTTTTTAATTTTGTTTGTTTGTTTCCTGTTGGGCAGGTGAGAATAAATTGTGATTTCCAGTATTAGTGTCTGTATTAGATTATTCATGATCTGGACTGTTCTAGCTTATGGCTGCATGAATTGTCACTTTAGTGTCAGATTTTCATTGGCTCTGTTTTATTTCTGAGGAAAAATGGTGGTCTATTTTCTGAAGACTTCAGGAGATTGAATGCCTGATTAAAGTTACTACCATGTGTGATTTCCTGTTTATGGTGTAAATGCACTATTGAGAACTACGCTATATGTATGTGGGCTTTCTTGCCTGATCTGCAGGACAGTTAAGAATTCTTAAATACGTAAGAATTTTTATATAGTCAAAGCAGCTGAAGTCTTAATATTTGTGTTGAATTTATACTGACACACTGAAACAGAGATTTGTCTTTACTGCCTTTTTTAAAGCCTTATGTTTTTTTCACTGACATTCGCTTGTTATTGTAAAACTACGGTGTGCAAACCTAGTCAAAATGGCTGGGTAATTATACAGATGAGCCTTTCCAAGGTAGCTTGCCAGCTGAGACATCCCTGAGTGACACTTCTAAGAACATCTTTTAGGAATTCACACACACCTCTGCTAGAGGGGGGTTCAATTAGACCAGGTCTTCTGCCTGTCACATGGTCTGTTTGACTAATGGGTTACTGTGAAACATTTAAGGATGTTGTGGTTTCACTTGAGCTGGCGACTGAGCACCACACAGTCACCCACTCCTGCCCCACCCCCAGTGGGACAGGGAGAGAATCAGAAAACTGAGAAATGTTCTTGATTGAGAGACAAAAACAGCTTAATAGATAAACCAAAAGCTGTGTACACAAGCAAAACGAAATGAGGAATTCACTCACCACTTGCAATAGGCAGGCGGCTGTTCAGCAGTCCCCAGGGAAGCAGGGCTCTGCCACACAGAAAGGTGACTTGGGAAGACAAACGTCATCCCTCCAAACATCCCCCCTTCTTCTTCTTCCCCAGCTTTATATATGCCATATACTGTGGAGTATCCCTTTGGCCAGTTGAGCTCAGTTGTCCCGGCTGTGTCCCCTCCAAACTTGTTCTGCACGCCCAGCTACTCACTGGTGGAGTGGGGTGAGAAGTGGAAAAACTTTGTGTAAGTGCTGCTCAGCTGTAAGAAAAACATCCTTGTGTATGATCATATCCTACAAACTGTAAGTTTTAAAGTAAATACTTCATTGTATATTATCATCATAACATACCTACATAATCTGTAGATTAGATATGTACTTCTAATGGTATTTTCATTGATATAAAATTCACAAAGTCTGAACAAATTAAGGTTATTCTTAAATTTTTTCATCCCTTGAGGGCTCTTAGTATTTGCAGTCAGCAGCCACACCATATTTGTGATTCTGTTTAATTATGTGCAATTAATTGGGTCATAGCTCTGTGTGTTGGAAATAATGTTCATAAAGAAAATCTAGTTAAAACAAAGTGAGTTGCAGCATTTTTATTGTGTTTAATTTCTGTTTCTGGCAGATCTGGGGGCACTTACTAGTTGAGAGTTGATGGATTTTTTCATTGACGTTCTACTTCAATTTTCTAAAGCAAACATATGGACATTCTAATTGAAAACAAATGCCCATTGAAAATAAAGCAATAATAACTTTATATGCTACTAAAAATATGACTGCTCTGCAAAATATGGCTGCTCTGCATTTATGGAAAAAATGTCGGACCAAGGATGTACATAGCGAAGGATGGATGAAAACAATTCCCTGAAACATAACCAAATAAAAATCCTTTCCAAAACCAAAAGAAGCCATGACCACGCATGTTTGTTTGTTTTTTTGTTGTTTTTTTTTTGGGGGGGGGTTTCTTTTTTTTTTGTTTTTGGTTTTTTTTTTTTCCTTGGCAGTCCTGCTTGGATGAAGCTCCATGTATGTAGGGTTTTTTTTCAGGTAGGAAAGGAAATATTCTGTATGTTGACAGAAATCTCCCAGGAGGCTGATAATTAGATGGTAGGACTCTGTGGAGAATGAGGCTGAGAGTTGATAATTTGACCTGCACGAATCAGTCCTGCAGCTGTCTGTAAATCACAAACTTATACATTCCTGTAAAGATGGGGGATGCAAGTTGCTTGAATTGTCCCTCATTGCCAGTCTGCTGCTCTGGAAATTGAAGGCTTAGGGAATTTTATTACTGATCTAGGCAACTGAGACCTTTTATTACTGGGGGAAATGGAGCATAGATTTCATGGCTCAATGCTTGTAATAGTTGGATATTTCAATCCCTCCTTGGGATAGAGGAAATAGAATTCAAGTATGGAATCCTAGCTGATTTGAATCAGTAACTCCATTAAAGTCACCTACTGACAGTGATCAGGGTGTCATTTAATAAATACAGCACTGATGCTACAGTGAAATCCATGTCCATGTCAAGCTACCAAACAATTCATTTTTCATTTCTTTCAAACACCTTAGGCTTTTCTTACAAAGAATACTTGTAGTGGGTGGAGTTTAAAAGTAATAGTGTTTATATTAGCAGTTAAGTGATTACTGAGATCTTGACCTGTAGTTTTCAGAAAAATACAATGCAAGAAGAAAGACTAAAGGTGCTTTGGAGTGTGTGCTATGGAAAATCTTAACTACCTTATACTTGTGAAGTGAAACTGCAAACCCTCACAAAATGGAGCATTTTAAGTTTTGGTGTTGTACCCTGTGCACTCTGGATGCCTCTGTGTAATCATGAAAGAGTTATTAGAGATGACAGACATTTACACCCTCCCACAGAGATCACAACAAATGCCAATCGCAGCTGTTTGCCGAGTGCATGAAATATTAGCTGTTCATTAAGAAAGCCACTGGGCAGTGTAATTGTGTGGAAAACAGTCTGCTTATGTTTTAGAATGGAAATGTTTCACAGAGATCTGAATTGGATCCTTTGTAATATTAACGGCACAGGCACATTTCTAAGGAGATGCAGCTAATGTTTTCTGTTTTGCTTCCTTGCAAAAACCTCTACACCCTCTGTATGATAAACTATGAGTTTTGGAAGCAATTGGTGTATTTAAAGGTGTTTGACACATTAAGTAATTCTTTAATTTCAGGAGGACTTTGAATATTTAATAGGAGTAAGCCTTGAAGTTTACAGTATATAAAAATATTTATTTTTTTATTATGGATATACTTGGATTTTTCCTTTTCTTTTCCAAGCAAGGTTCAATTAAATCCATCCTTTTCTTCCTGGCTTTGAACAATGTATCAAATCTGATCCTTATCTCAGTGATGTCACGTAGAATTTTGCTGTTATATTTAACAAGAGCAGACCTTTTAGGAAATGCATTAGATGAACTGAATGATAGAAATTATAATGATAGAGTTAGAAATGACAGTTTTAGGTTATAATAAAAAATTTACTGCATTCAGCAAATATAAGTCAAAATACAAATGAGTTGTAAACATACATGGGAGGATCTGTGATCTTGTGGATAAATTCCACAGAGCTAGAGAATTTACATGGAAAGGATTGCAGTTCTATTCCTCCCATGGAAAATATGTTTTGATGAGGAAACTGCTGGTGGTTTTTTGGGTTCTTTTGGTTGGTTGGTTTTGGGGTTTTTTTTACAGGTTTTACTACACAAGTAAATTTTATAGAAGGGGATGTCTGTAGAAGACATTGATGATGTCCTGCTTAGCACGTAAGAATGCTGAAGTGTCATTTGACAAAATGTGACTTAATATGGATATAAAGCACTTGATTGGTACTACATGAGCTTATATGATACTTGGAAAACGAGATTTAGGTCTCAAACTTGTTGACTTTGAATAGGAACATGGCCACCTTTCTGTTTTTCTGTGGTGTGTCACTGTAGGATATCACCTGTAAGAAACAGTGTGAACTCTTCTGTTTAAAAGCTGTGGTCCAGAAACTCATCAAACCCAGCCTGTGATCTTTTATATCTAATCCTCTTAAAATATGCATTTTTTTGAGTATTAGGATAAGTAAGGATATATGCAGTGGCTTAACTTTTGCAGGCTAACATAGGAAGTGTGACTGGTAAATGATTTTACCATAAGCTCTGATTTAATAAGAAAAAAGTGAAATAAAAAATAATCAGTCTTGTTGCATTATTGGCAGAAATGAGGGTAACTATGGTGTGGACTGCAACCAAAGAAAAAGTGATAAAGGAAACCTTAAATACAGAACTTGAAATGGTGAGCCATGTGTGCCTGAGAAGCACAAGCATGCTTAGGCTTGTTCAAATGGAAGTAGGAGGGTGAAGATGGTTCTTAATCATCAGCCTTTTCACATCTGCAGCAGGCTTGCACTCTGTGCTGCATTGATACAGAAATATAGCCATTCAAACTTGACACAGGTGAAATGAAGCATTAGTTTTTTCCCAGCAACACTGTTAAAGGTAAAGGAAATAAACCCCAGTTTGACTAGTTAAATAAAAGGGGATTTTAAAGGGAAGCATGCATTAACAGTTTTGCATTTAATCACATCCTTGTGCACTGAGACCAAATATTCTCATAAAGGTACTATGTGATGAGAGTACAAATGGTTAGGAAATCATCATCTTAATTTCAGAATAGTGACTAGTACTATTTACATATATCTGAGGCTGTTGTCCCCATGGAAATCTTTCAATAGGGTAAATATTAAATACTTCAGTATCTGAAAAGCCAGCCTCCTTTGAATAAGAATGCCTACTCTGAATGGTAGCACAATTGAGATTATGTGATTAGAGAATGGATTTGTTTTATGAAACAAGAGTTTGTATTAATAACATAAACAGCTGGATTCATTTGATGTTGGTTATAGGTAGTGTAACGATGGATCTTTAAACAGAAAAAAAGGCTGCATGTGTAGTGAAAAGCACAGGACATTGTAACCAGAAAGCTTCATTGTAGTATTAAGTGTAACAGCATCTTAAATATGAAAATGTCTAATCACATTTTAAAGAGTATTCCTGTACTGGCCAAGAGATTTTACCTACATAAGATTTGGTTTGAAAAGAAAGCTACTATCTCAGATTCATTCTGCTTAATTGCAGTAAAATTAGTTTCAAAAATGGTTAGTTCAAAACTGGTGTTTCAGTACCCTATTCATGGCAGACAAGTGAAAACAGAGGTTTGTTCTCCCTTTTCATCTTTATTGGATTAAATTGACAGTGTTAAGGACAACATGAGAAAAGAAATGTCAAGGCAATCTCAAATTTTGTTTTCAGGGAAGCATCATTAGTCTTCAGGAAGAGCTGGGGATAAAACAAATGCTTAATATTACTGTTAAGAGATAATGCAAGACTATAATCCTTAAACTGTCAACAGGCAATTTTCGTCATTATGTAAGGGATGGCTTTGAGGGAGAATGGCTTGGATTTATCATAAATAAGGAGGTCCAGTATTAAATTGGGTAACAATGCACTTGAGTGGTTGCCAGCTCACAGATAATGAGGATACTGTGTCTTGCTGAAGGGGTGTGTGTGGGGTTTTCTTGTTTTGTTTATTTTCTTTATAGAAAGAAAACAAAACCCTGTCAGGGATTTAACTTTGCAGTTCCAGTGGGAATTCCTGCTGTAAATGTTGAATGTGATTATCCAACCTGAAATTTTTGGTAAACAAAAGCTAAATTGATAAACATGAAAAAGGTACACTGAACATCTGTTTTGTCAGGAAGCATTCAAAGCTGGTTGATGCCCAAAACACTTTGAAACCCAAGCTTGCTGAAGTGAAATAGAAAATTCTTGTTGCATATCATGGGCTTTGGAGTAAGATCTGGTTCATCAGTACCCTTGAAACATGGGCTTAATTTTATCCACATTGATGATTTCATTAATTTAATGGAATTGTGGACAATGTTGAGTGCTTTCAGAGCTCTGTGAGCAGATGTGAAGTTGCTGCATGGGTACATTTCTGTTGCAATGTAGAGTTCCCAATGCCCAACAACTGGGGCAAAACAGAAAGACAAGTAGAGAATCTGTTTCCAAGACACTTAGACATTCTGTTTCTCACCGAGCTTGTCCACTCTTCCTGTGAGAGAACTGACTTCCAGTGCTAAGTGATGTCACCCCCAAAATAAGATCCTAAGCATTCATATGTTATGTAGAGCACATGTATACTGTGTGTAGCCTTGTTGTATTTTTATCTGTATTAGTTATACTTTTTTCCATATAGTTGCATGGTTTAAGTTTATGGAAGAGTGATAATCTATTCAGATGGGGTAAAGATTCATGAATTCATGACAAGCCCCTGTATGTTCTAGAACTACTCCTAACTGTATTATCCAAGACTTCTTTTCCCCAAGCTTGTTAGACTTTTTTCAGGTTATTGTTTTTCAGTATTAAATAGAAGATAATTGTGTCCTCGTTATTTCTGTGATTTGTTGTCAAGATGAGCTTATGTAATCTTTCCTCTGCCATTAGCCATGGCAAAAGGAGACAAGTGTCCTGATATGGCAGTTGGATATTTTAGATGCTTCTAAAGACCTTTGTCATATTATAGTTCAAAAAATAAGGCTCCACTCTGAAATCAGTTGCTGGTAAAGAAATTTCTGTTTTCAGAAAATCCAGGGTAGTTAAATATTTGTAGTCTAAATCTTGAGAAATTTCTCCTGGAAGCCTTTGACTCAACCATACCAGGAAATTTGTTGAGATAGGGCAGCTTGGATAACATTTTAAGATAGACATCTAATTGCTATAAATGTAAGTAGTTTCTAAGAACTCTATTTCTCGTGTATTGCATTGTTTTCTTTGAGCTATTTAACTATACTGAGTTACTCTGCACTTGAGGCTGTGGTTACTTATCTTATGGAGTAAGATGTAGCACGTGTCCATTTAGTATTGTAAGAAAAAAATGAAAAAAAGACAGTCTATGTGACTTGCCTGCTTTTTAAGTCATACTGACCAGTATTTAGTTATCTTGCTTTAGGAATAAGGGTGATAAAATTGGGCTGTGCTATTTATATTTCAGGTTTTGCTCTGCTTATTTCTGTAAAATCTTTTCTTAAATGGAGATGTCTAAAGATACTTGTAAAACAAACAAAAAACCCCCATGTCATGGAAAAAAAATTCTAGCAGAAATTAGGGATGCTTGTCGTTAATATTGGATGCTGTGTTTCTGCTAACTTTGTGCATGCTATGTAATAGTTGTAAGAATCTGGTCAAATAATCTTCAGACAGATGAAAGAGATGTTTCTTCCAACTTAAGCAGAAAAAATGGATTGCTACATAAAATACTGCTGGGTATTTAGGATAAATATGTTGATCTAAAATTTAGAGAAGACTATCTTCCTGAATGAAGGATGTGAACATAAAGCCTTGATTTATTTGTTTTTTGGTTAAAATAAAATGAACAACTGATGGTATCTGGCAAACACCATCTAACATCTCAATGATAAAATGATGAAAGATTTTAATGAGTTTTCTATCTTGTTATTCTGGTTACATTTTTCAAGTGCCCCATATCATCTGCTATGAAACATCTGCTACAGAAAACAAGTTTTGATTTAATAATATTTAGGGAATGATTTGGGCCAGTTAATGCAGTTAAAAGCAAACAAACATAAAACCTCCAAAACTAAACAAACAAAAAATAAAAAAAAAACCACTACCAACAATCTAACAGAATCTAATGAGCAAAACCAAAAATAGACTTTATGGGAAAGATGAAGAGCAATGTCTTTTAACAGCAGAAAGTACATTTACAACAAAAATGAAAAACAGTGAAGGGTTTCAGATAACTGTTAGTTGACTTTGATCTTATTCACAGCCTACCGCGTTGCTGGAAAAGTTAGTTTTAAGTTTCTTGGTACTTTGATAGATCTCTGATAAATTCTTAAAATACATGGACAAAATAAAATTGGACTATTTATATCCTTGACTCTCTTTCTGCATTGTCTAGATAGGTTTAATTTATCTCTCAGGGTTAATACCTATTGTTGAAAGAATTGGGCAAAACATTAATATCCTTGCTTCTCTTGAGTGAGTTGGATCAGAAACCAAGCGGGCTGTGATCACTTGGGAAAAAGAGCAACTGTTATGGCCTGTGGTCAATTAACTCAAAATTTTCCAGGCCTCAGGAAATGCCTCTCTGTATTAAACAAAGTAAACAGCCCTTTAGCCAATTCCCATATAGGAAATTGTGTAAGGATAAGTACAAAGGAATCTATCTTAATTTTTCTGTAGTGTGGGCTTCTGTCAGCTACTTTGTGCAGAAACTTACATTTGCCAAAGCAGTGTCTGCATTTACTCATCTGTGTATATTTGTAGCTCTGCCTTAGGCTGAGTAAAATCAAGAATTATTCAAATGTAGTTTCTTGAGAACCCATGCTTTGCTCTTGCTGGTTTCCTGCCCACACTGTCCAAGGTTATAAAGCTCCTCTATCTTGTTAACTTGCTCTTTCCCTTCAGCACATTCATTTACATGTTTTCCAGAAGTGGAAAGTGGATACCTCTGCTGCCAGGTTGATGCCACTGGTTTCTGTCTCACCAGGGGCACCTTGTCTGTGCAAATACACATGCACACAAAAAATTAGACCAAATTAAGGTTTAGGCTCATTAGCACTGAATCCCATAAAAGCTCCCTTTAGTGATGTTGAATTTGATTTTTAATAATATGTTCAACAGATATTCTTTCATTCATGATCACCCAATTTCCAGCATCAGTGATGAAAACATTCATTGAATTCATTACCTGACTACCTAGTTTTTTTAGTTATTTATTCTTTTTCATATCAAGGAATACATAGTGAGGGAGTTCCCTCACACATTCTGTGAGGGAATACATAGTGCTTAGTGGTGGGCATTGGCCGAGGGGTGTAAGCCCCCACCTGTGGAGCCGGCTCCTCCTCTGAGGACACCGGTTTGAATCCCGAGGAACTCGCTGTCGCCATCCGAGCGTGCTCGGCTGTGGCAAGATGAACCTTGGGAGTAAAGGAGGTGGGGCCAGTTCTGCGCACCCTGTGCCTCACCTGAAAAATCCATCGTGCAGGCTTATCCCAAAATCTTCATTCATGAAGTCTAGCCAACAACAACAACATAGTGCTTATGAATCCAAAAGGAATTGCTGTGGTGCTGCAGTTAATGACTGCTAATGTTGTACACACTCATGTAGGAGTGCTGACAAAGTAAAGAGGACCATCACACCCCCTGTAATTAAGCCAAGGTGATTAAGGAGGCCCATCCCCCAGTCAGCACAGCTGGCTATATATAGACCTAGTACAGTCTCGAGGTGTTTAATCCTTGCCATGGCTGGTGTGCTAAGTGGGGATGTGGCTTTTTGTGCATGCATCTGAATGTATGCACAGAGAACAGAAATTTTAGATCTAACAGAAATTGCAGCGTGCGAGTAGAACTATGGGAACTTAGGCTGGTTGAGCACTGAGTAACAGGACTATGGAAATGCTAGTGTTGAAAGATTTTGAAGGAAAACTAAAAAACCATTTTGAGGAATCAGTTTCTAGCTGGTGTACAGAAGTAAAAAGCCCACTTTTATATTGCCTCCAGATAAAAATCTGCAAAGTGTTGACCTTTAATTGCTAAATGCTTGATAAACTGAAATTTGGAGGAGAGAAACAGTACAAAAATCCCTCCAAAAAATGATGTGCCAGGTTTAGTGCTCTTTGCGTTATGTAATAACACATTCTTCTGGCAATTTAAACCAAATTACATTTTCTCAACAATCAATAGGCTTTAATCTAAGTAATAAACTTTGTGAATATTTGCAGATATATTTTGTCTGTTCAATTTTAATTAAAAAGCTTCTTTTATCACCTCCTTCAGGAATTATTTGGCAAATTGTGATATTTGGCTGCTAGTAGTTTTAGTCTGTCCTCTGCACTTCTGCATATGTGCCTTTGTGTGTATTTAATTATGAAAGAAAAATATTTTACTCAAGGTGTTACTTGAACAAAACTGAATTTCCTTAAGATCTTTGGCTGCTATTGTCTTTTCTTATTATAAGTTCTTCTTTTAATATTCTGCCTCTGCATAAATTCAGAGACTCTGAAAAAAAGAAGATAATCCTTTCTGTTTTAGCCTTGTATCTGAAAAATTAATTTTTAAGTTAAAGTTTCCTGCTTCAAATTCAACCAAAGTACTTTTAATAGAAAATTTTCAGGTCTCTTTCATGGGCTTGCCTTTTATGCTTAAGGCCAGAGGTTATCATTAGATCATCTACTTTGGCTAATATATAGCAACTAAATGATTTCCTGTCATACAAATTGGCTCTGGGCTATGGCCAAGAGCAAAAATATATTAGGTGTCGGGCAAACATCACTTGAGATTATGTGAAATAATTCTGAGGTTCCAAGCTGATTCTCCAGATGGTGACAAATGGAATCTCCATTCCTTTCCTGTAGTCTGGTTTATGTAGTATAAAAGACTGCTTCTGTTAGAGGATACTGTTCATGTTTCCTGATTTAGGCATACTGGTACCTATTTTTTGCTTTAAGAAAGAGAGGAGGAAAAGTACTGAAATAAATTGCAGAGCAGTTCTGGGTTCTGTAATCCTTCACATCCTTCTTTTGGGCTGAATGTAGACCTGGAATTCATAGAAAAAATGCTGATGTGCTTGAGATCTAAGATTTTAGGAGGTTTCATAGCTTATGTCTTAGTTGATTTGTGAGCTGCTCTAGCTGTTTTGTGGTGCTCTTATGGAGTATATTCTAACTTTATCATGTGTAGTATGTATAACAATGTTATCCAGCAAAAAGTGTAGAAAAGTAGAGTCATATATTATGAATTACTTAATATAGCATTAATAGCATTATAGTTCATTTTTTAGTGTAAGCAATGCATTTATACCAACCGAAGTTTCCTTTGTTCTGCTAAATCTTTTTAAATTCCAGAGAAAATGAAGGCAGTTTTTTTTTGGTTGGTTTTGTTTTTGTTTTTTTTTTTCCTCTGAAGTTTGGTTTTGTTAATGCCAGGAGTGGCTCTATAGCCATAAGGCTCAGTATTGTCTTACAGGAGGTCTCCAGGAGCTGCTGAATGTGAACTACAGAGAGGGAGTGTGGAATCACACCAGCTTGTTCAATGCAGAGGGAGTTTATTTCAAAATCTGTAAAGAAAGCTGAGCCTTCTAAAAGGCTGCTGTTGTTCTATCTGTAGAACCAGAATGAGGAGTGGGGATTCTCTTTTATGTCAGATGTTTCTCTGCAGATATGGATGCTATAATCAATGCATGAGGGAGCAGCATTTCATTTTCTCCCACTAGCTGAGCTCTGTACCATTGCTTCCAGACAGATGTGTGCAACTGCATTGCAAAAAATGCTCAGTGCAATCATTAACATGACTTTTTTTCAGCAGCAGCTTGTGCTTGAGGGCTCTATCATCAATCTGCTTCTGTGAATTTCCCTCCACCTTTATTCATTCTGCCAATACTGATATAATTTCTCTGTCATGAAATAGCTGCTGTGGACTGCTATCAAGAGGATATGTGAAAACTTGTGAAAAAAATTTAGTAAGAAAATATTAATTCATATTTAACTTGATCTGAAGCTTATTATTTCTCAGAAAAAGAAAGAAAACTCACTGAATTTTCGTGTCTGAGAGCCAGGGTGAGATATGAGAGAAGTTTGACCCCTTTCCCTGTAATACCTCTTGGGGCAGCTCTTTGCTAATCCTTTGGTCTTCCCCATTTCATCCTTGATCTCCCTGTCTGGCTTTGGATGTAGTTGATTACCTATTTCTCTTTGTTTGCCCAGTGTCCTCCATTTCCCCCTGACTGATACGATCATTTCAGTGAAAAAACAAGGCAGGTTATCTATACTCTCCCTGGTTTTGCTATGTTCTGTGTTCTATGTACCCCTTTCCCTTTGTGTGGTGGAAGGAGTCATCTCCTAAGCCCAGTTAACCTTCTTTGACTTTCCTCCTCAGGCTGCTCAGGAAGTCCCTACTGCTGCTCACTTATTTTATCTGCCTTCATCTTTTGCATGAGCGATGGTGATTGTCAAACTTGTCTTGTTGTGCACAACCAAAAATCAGCCTCAGCCCTGATTTACTCTGGACTAGAACATCCCTTCCCAGATCAGTCAATGCAATTCAGTAGCCCTCAGCCTTACACGTAGTAGGAACTCGTTAAGAGGCACTAGACTTTCTCAGAGTGATTCAATACAGTAGATTCATTATATGATGCTCAACTCTTTCCACTTGTGAAAATGAGAAATTCTGCTTTTGAATAACAATATCCTCTAGCTGACATAACTTTTAAGCTCTATCAGGAATGTTTTGATGTGGACCGAAAAAAAGGGGTGATGGAAAGTTCTGGTTAAAAATGTAACTTGTTTTCTTGACTGTGCTAGCGTGCCAGTGTTTCCTTCTGTACACTCTGTAGCCTCACTGGTTCCCCAATTGTCTCTTGACCAAAAAAAAAAAAATAAAAAAAAAAAAATCTGATCAGTGAGGATAAGGAACTACCAAGATTTCAGGGAAAGAGCTGAACATAATATTTTAAGAAAACAGATTATTATTTCTTTTCCATGGGAGACAAAATGATTCCTTCTGTAGCTGAAATTAGCAGCTGAATATTGCTTGATCATTCTTTCATTGATAATGCCTTGTACTGTGCTTGTCATTTCCAGTCCTGGATCAGCCCAAAACCTTTGCTGTGGTACAGTAATTGCTGTTTGGTTGTGCTAAATGTCTGCCCCTGTTTAGGAAGTAAAGTTTACAGTTTTCTCTTAGGAAGCTGATCTGTGCAAGTGTTACATTTTAAAGATGTATTTTAATTCTGGTAAGGAGCAGCCATTAACAGGAATTCTTTGCAGACTTGTGAAGCCTCCAAACACTGATAATTTTTCTCTTCATTCTATTCTAATTAAAGAATAATTTAGCATAAATCCTTTTCATTGCTCCTTGAACAGCTCATCAGTATTTAGCCCTGGCAAGGGAAGCTGTTTTGTCATGCAGCAGTTCTTGCTTACAGAATTCCTGTTCTTGCCTGTTTGTTCCTGCCTCTGATGTACAGTGCACTGTTTTACAGGTGTACTGAAACAAGTGTTTATTGCAGATCTGGCAGGGACTGAATCAGGGCACCAATGTGGATAAATTTTCTTTTTATTTTTTTTCCAGACCTCTGTTTTGATTCTCAATTCAGCCTTAGAAGCAGTTTTACTGGCACAAGATGAGGTGGCAGAGCGCTGCAGAATCTGTAACTGCAGATAAGAAAAGACAATTTCTTACACCGGCAAAGCTGCCAAAACCCTTGTTTTGTGAAACTTCGCCTTCTATTTATCTTTTCATCAGACAACTGAGGAAATTGCATTGTGGGCCTTAAAAAGACCAAAAAATAAGCAAACTTCAGAACTTTGTGTTGGTTTCATATGTATTTTGTTTAAGTTCCCGAGCATCCCATTGGAATCACTCAAAACGCTTTCAGAGCCCACTTTGTTTGGCTGATAGGCTGCTCATTTTTAAAGTTTTTAATCGCTAATGATAAAGCAGTTAGTCTGTTAGAATTTAAATCCTGTCATAAAGCAGAATAAAAACTACAAACTTCAGAACTCTTAGATTGCTCCTAAGTGATTGTTTCCTTGCAGAAACTTGGAAACAGTGCATTCAATTGCCTGGAACTCTGTCTGCTCTTTTGCTGCAAAACCAATCAACTCATTGTACCAGTTTATTTTACTCATTACAGTCCTTATTCAGAAAAAATTAAGTCATTAATTTGGAGTACAAATATGAGTATGTAGTACAGATGATTATTAATTTCATTTTTTTCAGAAGTTTGAGGTACCTCTGCTTTCAGTTTTGGTCTCTGCCTTTGATCTACCTCCTGGTGATGTTTCAAAATGTCTCTAATTCTGGGGTAGAATTTCTGTTTGTGAGATAATGTTTGGTATTGGGGAGAGGGGGGCAAGAGTTTGAGAAGTAAGAGAATTTTCATCTGCTGGCTGAGGTTTGGGTTTCTTATTGACTGGTGAAGTATCTCCTGGAAATGACCAGGTACCAAAGGAATCTGATGAGGGAGATTCATTTGCTTATATTTATTGCCTAGGAAATGCAATGAATGTGATTTCGAGTGCCTTTGTAAATTTTTGTTTACTAAAGGCAGGGGTTCTTTGAGAACTCTGTTGAAAGCATCAGAAAATAATTCTGAGCTTTCTACTTGAAAGAGGGTCCTACTCCATGGTAGGATTTTTTTAATTTTATGCTATCCACCGTTGCCTCCTGTCAGTCTGGGTAAGACAGTGTTACCCTTTTCCTGGTTATTTCCAAGTTTTATGCAGTACATTGTCAGCAGGACTGTTTTTGTTCAGTGCAGGATAAATTGATCCCTGTGTATAGCTCATAAAACCACTAGGATTTTGTGGAATGAAGAGTGCTTGGCAAATATCAGACACTAAACCTATGCCATTTTTGTAGCTGTTATGTACAATTGTTATTTTCTAATATCTATGTTTATGTCGTTGTCGGCAACGACATACGACAAAATATCAAAGAAAGTCAGGCATAGAGTCCATAGATAAATCTCATAGAGATCTCTTTATTCATAGATAGATAGATCAATCGATTGAATCCTAGAATCCTAGATACCAGATACCTCTATTCTTCACACAGCTCCTTTTTCATCTAGTTTCTAAGTATACGTACATTAACATCATTGGTGCTTATTACATATAAAAAATCATTAATTGGCCACAGTTCTAACCCTCCGTCTCTGTGCAACTTCACTGATCTCATTATTCCTTATCTCATAGCTTTCTCAGTTCTCTCAACACCTGCAAATTATTTTCAGTTCTCTAGCCTAGGAATGTACCATCACAGGCACACAATTATCTCACCAAGGTCAAGTTCTCACACACAGCCATGGGATCTGCAGGCCTGCTGCAGTTCCCTAAACGTTTATTGCTATATTTTTAGCTGGAACCTGGTTTGTTTGTTTGTTTGTTTGGAGGGGGTTTGTTTGGTTTAGGTTTGTTTGTTTGGGGTTTTTTTGTTCTTTTGGGTTGTTGTGGGTTTTTTGTTTGTTTGGGGTTATTTTTTGTGGGTTTTTTTTGTTTGTTGGGTTTTTTTGTGGGTTTTTTTGTTTGTTTGGTTTTTGTTTGTTGTTTTGTTTTTGGTTTTTGGGGGTTTTTTTGGTGGTTTTTTTTTTTTTTTTTTTTTTTTTGTGTTGTTTTTTTTTTTTTTTGAGGAGTTGGCTTTTTAGATCTAATTACTGGCTATTTTCTTGCTATAACAGAAGGTCTCCTAAGTTTGCGGAGTTTAAAACAGTCTGATTACTCCTTGCAGTATAGAATACATTCATAACTCAAGTTATCTTGGCACCACCTAAATCCATTAATGCACTGAGAACCTGGTAGGGAACTAGTGTGCTGTTCATTGTTTCAGACATTCTTTATCCATCAGTGAAAGGTGAGAAATTCCCTGAGGAATTATCTGTTTCTGTGTTAGCTGTTGATTAAGGCAAAAGCATGATCTTCAGGTTTTAGAGTTGTATAATTTAATATGCAGCCAGAAGTACAGTATGTCTTATAGTTGTAAAGAAATTAAACTTGGTGTTTTAATAGGAGGGCTAAAAATAAATTTTATATAATCAACATTATTCTAAATTGAGTAGTTTATCTATTTGGCAGGAAACATTTCTAATTGCGTGATTTATGAGCATTTTTATTTTATATAAATGATGGTATATAGTGCACAGTTCTTTCTAAATATTTGCTAAATAGAAAAGTACATTTTTAATTAGACATTGCTATATGATGATTTGCAGCCACTGGAAACAGGCAAAGAAAGGCTAAGGCCCTTAAGATAATTATTAGTTACTTAAGGTATAATGAATCAGTGTTAGAGCCTGGGGGGGACACCGTTCTTTGGGAACAAAGTGGTGAAAAGGGAGAGCGGAACAGAGGGGCTGCAGCTGAATTGCTGTAGGGTAACAGGTTTTAAGAGTGTGCTGAGTGTATACTTTGGTGAAGCAGAGCCAAAGGTTATGGTTATTTGTTATTTGGTTATTTTGTCTACTTTAGAGGATTCAGGTTCTGTTATGTGGTGGCAGCCAACTTGAGCCATGGCAGGGAACAGATTAAATTTTTAGGTGAATTAGGACCTTAAGTCCCGTTTTCAAAAGCAATATAAGCAGCTTTGACAAAAGTTAATGCTCCTAAAGCATCTCTAATTTTTATAATAAGTAAGAAAATCAAATACATCAGACTCAGTTGTCTTGGAAAATATTGACTTTTTCCCACCTAAAACTTGGATCAATAAAGAAGGAAGCAACCTTTTTTTTTCTTCTTTAATTACAGTAACTTGCAATTTTGTTGTCCTCCACATAATGACCTTTGCTTCAAGTAGAGCATGTCTATATGCTTCTGATTTGTCATAAAGGGCTATAATTGTTATGCTACTTGTGGGACAGAATATTTGAATTGCTGATATGAAATGTCAAAAAATAATTCTTCAACTGACTTGAACACTGAATCTGCTCCCACTGACATAATAATCTACATGAGCACTTAGTGAATGGCAGCACAAGAATTTGGCTGAATTATATTCTAAAATACTTCATACAAGTGAAAAGACGAACTTAGGCTTTTTTTAGTTAAAAGATCATCTAATTCTCTGGCAGGGTGAGTCACATGTGTCTTCATTGACAAACGTTTTGCTGTAGATTAGGCACAGACAGTATTAGACATGAACAGACAAATATAGATGTAAAAATCAAGATTTTCCATGTTTATAGCAGAACAGGATGCTTAAATCACAAAACATATGAGTGTGCTAAATACTAAGGCTTGCAGGTAGACATTTTGTTATGGAATGTCTACTTTTCAATTACCCAAATTAATGAATGTTCTTTACTCCTATTCTGACACAGGATCAACTCTGGATAATAAGGAATCTGTTAATGATACAGAAAGTAATTATATGATTAATTTCTTAGAAGAGGACTCCTACTGAATTGTCAAGTTGTCCAATCTATATGAATTGCATAAAATGCACTATGCTATATAATCTTGCCAAGAGCATAGAAATAGGCTAGATGTGTGAAACTCACTCAATTCTATATCTCTGTAATTTAACCCTGCTTTTTGACTTTTCCTAGGTGTCTAAAATTAATGAACAATCATATCTTGACTTGTCATTTCTTAAATGCTCTGTCTTCAATGTGATGAAATTAAGAAAGCTTTTGTATTAAGGTCATGGTAATTTTTATGATACAGTGACAACAGGCTAGTTGTTATCACCTAAAAGAATAAAGCTGTGTTATCTGCAGATCTTCTCTTAACCCAAAAAT
>VXAU01006133.1:3022024-3172703 GCA_013399695.1 Formicarius rufipectus | reverse complement strand
AAAAAAAAAGGTATTTTTCAAGAAATGAAAGATGATAGAAAATGAAATTCCTTTTGTCTTGGGAAAGAATAAAAAATTTGGACCATGGCGTGACAGGGAGGTAATGTTCAATAAAGCTGAATAGGAAGTAATCTACAGCAAAGTAAACCCATACTTTAAGCCTCCACTAAAACTGGTCGAGTGTGAGGCTAGTTGTCAAGAAACTATCAGGACTAAGTGATGAATAAACTCCTTGTCATGAGGAAGAAGGTAGGGCATGAACTCATCTTTCTTATTTGCTCCAACAGCTGAGGCAAGTAGTATGCATGACTGATTTAACCTTGGACTCATAGAAATGTTGTCACCCAGAGGTTTTCATGTCCTTTGGAGCTGAGAGGGAATACAGCCTTTCTGACAAGTCAGGGAGGCAGCACATGTGCTGTCCCTGGTCACAGCAGCAGATTCAGTGTGAGCACAGTGAATGTAACTTGGGATTGACATCCTTTCATGTAGTGTGTGTTATGTGAGTAGAAATAAGAACAAAAACACAACAGAAATACCACACAACTAAACACATATGAGGAAAAAACCCAAACCGACTAGTTTTCAACCTTCTGATTTACTGTAACAGTAACTGATGGCTATTGCCTGGGTAGTATTGTTAATGGCAGCATACACAGGAAGGAGATACTAGTATGAAGTTCTCAGTTCAGTTCCATTTCCTGCATTTTATTGTAATCTGTCTATTCTCATGTGATGCATTCCAGATGAGCTGAGCAGGCAAGACATTCATTACTGTGAAAAAAGAGGGAGTTGAGTTAAAAGCCTCATTTGTCAAATAAATGAAAATTGTCTCTATTCTGATCGCTTGCTTTTGGTGAAACATGGACAATTTCAGAAACCTTTTTTGAAAGTGAAGAAAAAAGTTTCACTGTTTCAATTAGAGTTCTTTGGGAAGCACTAATTATTATCGTTTGCAGGAGAGAAAAAGGTAAAGAACCCTTCCATAATGTCACCACTAATCTTGATTAGTCCTTCAGATAAAATTTCAAGAAATGCTTTTTGCATTGGTTTCATACAATATTCATTATACTTCTTTTTGGCAGAATTTACTAAGTTAGAGCTGATTAGTATCCTGAATATTTTCTTTATTCAAACCTTACTGCTAAAATTGTCATTGGCTCAGAAAAGGTCCAGTACAGACATGTCGAGCATCCAAAACATAGAGTGTTCTCCTCTGCCTGTGTTTATTTGCTTGCTACAAAAGAAGCATTTTAAGGAATAGGCTTTTCAATTTTGAAATATGTACCTATCTCATTGGGAATGCTCATCTGAATGGACACTGGAAACGGTCCTTCACTATATTCCTGTTATCTGGAACTTAAGGATCTTAAGGTCTTCTTAAGGGAACTTGCAGACCCATTCGTTCGCGAGTTGATTCCTTTAAGTATTCCTTTCAGTATTTGGTGAAAAACTTCCCAGCAGAGAAATCCAATACCAGTTTGAAAGTACCCTGTATGCAGCACATCTGTAGCAGGCAGGACTCAGTGATCAAAACAGAAATTACTTTTTGACAAAATAGCTCTAATTTAGTGAAGTTTACAACTGTTAAGAAAAATGTGGGCAATTTTGATGTCCTTTTAGAAAGGCAATTGAGTCTTTCTGAGCTGCAGAATTTGTTAGATCTTGTTATGACTCTGTAATAACAATGATTTTTGGAATATTTATACATGCATAATTTCCATTATTATGATAGAAACAAACTGCCATTGATGCAAGATTCCCAAAATCTGCTGAAAAGCATCCAGAGAAAGAAGAGAGAATGTTGAACAGGGAAATTATATGCCCTGACTGCCTGCAGGCAAAGTATGCAAGCTGCATGGAAGAAATGTCAAACCAGCTAAAGTAATCAATTCTGAACTTTGTTTAATTTAAGTAGCATAACAGTAATCTCAAGATTTTGGCCATGCCTGGTCTGGAACTGGATAATGCTATGAAGATATTTCAGTAAACTACAAAAGTAATTAAGCACTCACTACCCAACTTTATTCAAAGTGTTTTTATGTGGTTTTGACTTGTTTCATGAGCTTTGGTTATCGAGTCATTTTTCCAATTAATGCTTTTTCTATTCTTGCGTGAGTTGGTGGTTTTACATCCTCCTATATTTGCTTTAGCAAGCACACTCAGTCTGTAAATACAGTGTAAACTGTATCATCTTTTCTATTAACTATTATAAGATCTTAATTGAGAGAATAGAGCCACTAAATTATTTCTAAGTCATAACTTCTGTTTAAAGAAATTTAAGAGAGGCAGACTAAAAGTAGGGCAGAACCTGTAACCAGAGAGTTACATGCTTCAGATGTTACATTTTCAGCTTTTTGGATGCCAGCAAAAAAATCCTGACTTTCAGCACTGCTTTATCAGTCTAAAAGACAGTGATCCCATCAGCATCGTCTGAGATAAAATGGTGATGTCGATTCTTGCAAACGAGTGGGCTGGCCTTTGTTGTTTCCCCGTAGTTTCAAAGAAAAGTAAAAATCCCTGAGCAATGCTACCAGATTCTAATTTATTTTCTCACTGTAATGTGTTTTTATTTAGAACTTGTGTGTAAGCAGACCAAGCCAGATATATTTGTGCTAGTGTACTCTAATTAATAACCTGCAACTTGAAGATATTCAGTCAGAACATCTTTGAATCATGTAGGGCTTATCTTAAGCTTTTCTGTTATTTCCCACTGAAGTAAAAATGAAATATCACTGATTATAGAGTAAGAGGTTTCTTACTGTGGGAAATGAATGAAAAGTGACACAGAGGTTAATGCCTGTAGCAGTGTGTCCTCAGACCCTTTGTTTTCTAAGCTTTATGTCTTCATGACATGAAAATCTCTGAACACTAAGCCTTTACCTTAGTTTGTGTTTAAAAAAAAAAAGCGGCAAAACCAACAGCTTTGGAGAGGTTAATTTAATATGTGCTGTCTGGAAATATAACAAGAAATGGCCAAATTTATATGTGGAATGGTGTCCAGAGCTGCTTTTAGGAGAAAAGCACAGAAAATTCATATGATCTCAATGAGATTTGTGGTTTTGTTTCTTTAGGTTTCAGGCAACATTTGGCATATAAATATTCTTCCTCTTTGTATTTAAGGAAAAAAAAAAAGAATTCATAACTAGTCATGGCTTTTATTTCTTTGGAAACTAATTATGTCCCTTGAATCATATATATATTATCTACCACACTAAATTGAGTATATTTAATATTTCAGCATTTTAGGAAGGGATTAAATAGCAGTTCAGTATTCCTGCTGAGCTCACATATTTGTGTAATGTATTGTTTTTGACATGACTGGTGTAATGCCCATGGTTCTGTTAACAGTTCTCTGAGAATCATAATTTTACCAGTTCTCATTTCTGATTTCTCCAAACTCTTGGAGTTAACAATTGAAGCTAATTACATTTCCGAGTTCAAACCTGATAAATGAGGGGATGGGAGGGGAAGGAAAAAGATGTCACCCACAGACTTTACCCATGTTAAAGATCATGTCTAAGGACTAATTAGTCTTGATTTGCATGGAGTATTTAGCTCTTTTAATGACAGAGAGCAGGATGGGAGACCTTTAAGTGGAACTTTAAGTATGGGAAGAATTGTGAGGATTTGGAAGAATTGCAGGACTTTGACTTTTAAATAGGTTGAGGAAAGAGAAATTGTAAGAGAATGGCAGATGATGAGGATAGAAATATGCATTGGTATAAAACGTACTCCAGAGCTGTTGAAAAACCTTTGCTAGTTATTAAACTCTTTTAGAGAGAAGCAAAGGCTATGGAAAATGTAGAGGTGAAGGTTTATTCTAGGATTTGATGGACTATGAGCACACAGAAGGGCAGGACTCTCACTTCAGCCTTATAGTCATTAGTAGTGGGTCAAGCACTACCCCTGTATAATTTTCTCAGTAGTGAATTTTCATTGCCAACTCTGTGATGCATGGGATTTTTATTTGCCATTACATTAGTATTAGTGCAGTCAAAGGAAAAATTAGACAAAAATTGGAGAGGAGAAAGTAGACTGGGCCTGTGTTGGTGATAAGATCAGTAAGTGGGGAAAAGTGTTCATGGCTCTTTTTGAATGCTACAGATTCTTAGGCTAACAGTTAAATGTTCAGTTCCACAGACTAATGTTAAAAAGAAACAAAAATCTGTGAACATGAGATACAAAAAAATCCTTTACCTTTTTAATTATAAAATAGATTTATTTTCAGATGTGACTGTTGCTTGAGAACCTGTCTCGAAGTAGACCATATACTAATCTAGGTGGGCAGTAGCCTTTTCAGACTCTTTAGGAACTTGATTGCAAACCCAAAGATGTACAAACACCATCTAGTGTACAAGGCTTCAGCATTCTATAAGTCAGGTGGTACAAAGTGGCATCTTTACACTTGGCACAACTTGGAATGCATTCAGGAGAGCATGGGCAGAAATTGAATTGTCTTATTGCATGGTGCTGAATGGCAGTCAAAATATAATTTCAATAGAACAAATAAAAGCAAGTCTGTGATATTATAGTAAATATAATGTTAGTCTCACTTTAGAAGGTAAACAAAACAGAGGAGGAACAAGGTTTCTCAAGATTTTTAGCTAAATGACAGTTTGGTTTTTGATGATTGTTGCCTTAGCAGGTTTCTCTCAAAAATACCTGGTTTTATGGGTCCTTTGTAGATGCACTGCTTTGTACTTCCCCACACTGGGCTGAATTTGGCCATAAAGGCAAATTTATTTCATTTTTTAAAAATCCTACTAGATTTCATCAGACCAATATAAAATAAAATTCACTTAATGCTCATGAATAACACTTCTTTAGTATGAGTACTTTTACCAGTATACTTCACCAAAAACTGAACTGAAACCTGTAAATAAAATAGATATATCATCCTGGTTCTTCAAGTCATAACATAATTAGGTCCAGAATATTAATAGCATTTATTCGGATAAACGGGTTTGTTATGGAGCAGTTGACACTATATGACTTATTTCAGTGATTCTTCACTCAGACATAGAAGTATGGTTTCCCAGGAAGGTCACGCAGCCCGGTCTGCCCCTCTTCCTTCATCACTCCTTGTACCAGCTTTCATGCTCATGCTTAACTCTTATGCTGAGAGGGTTGGTCACTAGCCACAGTCAGTTTACAAGTTGTGGGATCGCTTCGTGGCTCCACAGTTTCACAAGATTACACCAAAAAGTCTGTAAATTGAACTAAGTTGTAAACTGTGATGTGACTGAAGGGAGGTGGCCTCAGAAGGATTCCTTGGAAACATGCTTGTTTGACTGCAAGGAAAAGCTGTGCTGTGCGTGCTGCCTTAAAGCATTGATCCTGTCACTTAGCTGTAAACAAGGAGTGTAATTCTGAACACAGTACTACCTTTGGTTCAGCCCCACCCGCAGTTCATGCCTAATCAGGCTCCGTGGTTTACTTCATCATTTTACTTGTGCGGGTCTTACTACTGGGCTTCAGTGATACTAAAAAGATCACACTTGTCCACAAGACAAAAGGGAACTCAGTGAAATAAACGAAATAAACTTGTATCAACCTGGTCATTGTCTTTTCTGGCTTCTGCTCGTTTTCACTCACTTCTCATCCAGTAAACGGCTACTCTGAGACAAGTCTGGGAAATCATTAGTGGCTAAACTGTTGCACTGTAGCGTGATGTTAAGTAGAGAGGTTGACTGAACACTGTTTTGTTGCTGGATGCTTTAGAACTTTTTAGTATTTTTGGTGACATGTGGACTTGAAGTACTTTTTCAGGACAGTTAAGTTGAAAGAAGGAAACCTATGTTTCAATCAATTCTGTTTATTTAGTAGACAAAACAAAATTTCCACTGACACTATATTTTATCATAACACAATATAAAAAGTGTGCTTTACAACAGAGACCAGTTATTTAAATTTTTTGTGAAGTTAATTTCATAATAAAGTTTAACAAAGAACTTACTGAATCACCCATGAGGAGAACTCAGTTAGCTATTCTATTCATGTGTTTTTAGGAAACGTGTTTGCTTTTTATCTTCGTGACCAGGGTAAGACCTGGACTTCTGTCAGATTTCTAAGACTGACAGCAATAGTTTTTTTGTGTTAACTTTAGTAAACTACTCACAGAGTTAAATCAGAAAACAGTATTACTAGTATTGCATTGTAACTCTGTTGCATACACAATTATGGATGCTTTAATTGATTTTTGGAAGAATAGTAGAAGCACAAGTGCAAAATAACTACTTTTCACTGAGTTAATTCCACAATGGTGTCATATTCTGAATGTGAAACCTGCAGACCTCAGTATGCATTTCCACATACTATGGAGTTGTTCTTTGGAGTTATGTATACACAGCTTATTTGCCCAAGGTATGAGCTCTTACTATCAAGCACATCCAAGGCTTTGAGCTCATTCCCTGCTGTTTACTCCTTAGACTCACCTCTGGCTTACTTTGTACTTCTGTGCTGTTGAGGTTCTGTGCTTGCTCCACTTGGGTATGAAAACAGGGCACCGCTGCTATGCTGGCCATGAGCTCTCTGATCTTGCTTGCCACTTAAAATCAGCAGGAGTTTGGTCTGCAGTGATAACACCTTTGTGTGTGTGTCTTTACCTCTGGATTTACCTTGAGAAAGATCATGGTTTCATATAGGACACAGTGGGACTATCTGAACAGAAATTCATGCAGCTTATATTATGAGAGTTGTTTAAGGAATTTAATGTCTGTGATTGAACAGCAATGAATACATCTGGAAAATCCAGGGATTACCTTTACATTTAAATAAATGAAAGCTGCAAGATGACTTCTATTTTGCAAATAAAACAGGTTTGCACAAGACAGAGATGTGCCACAGAGGGTATCATAGCTGGTTGTTAGAATGACTTCCTTGTGGTAACTGAATTGAGTGTTCTAGGGGACTTCAAGTTGTGTGGCAAGTCAAGAATGCTCTGTGTGTGTTCAAGATGTTGAACTTTGATCTGCCACAGATAAAACTGAAGCAAGATCCTTTAAAATCCCTGATTCCCTATTAGGATTGTGTTAATTTGCATTTTCTTAGTCTGGCAGTTCTGATGGAAAGTGATGATAATATATGCTGCATTTTTTTGCTGAGGGACCATCCAGTTCACTTGGTGGGGTGAGGGTTAACTTGGATTTTGAATTCTGAAGGAAAAGCTTTGACTTATCCCATGGATTAACAATAACATCTGTGTTGTCTTAGGGATTTTTCTTTTCTTCCCTCACTCTTCCCTTCATGGAGTTCACCGTTGCTGTTGGTGATAGATTTCAAATTTAAATATTGAATTCTCTTTGAAACTGTCTTTGTTCTGAAATCTCATTAGGGTTTTGGACTTCTGAGTTAATTCCTTTATGTGGCAAAAAATCTGAAAGGCACAATATGGTTTTCTAGTCTATTTTAAACATTATGAGAAACTGAGGCTTTCAACAATTATAAAGGAATAAGACACCTTTGAAACCTCAACTTATTATATTGTACAGATAAATTTCAAGTTATTGATATTTCTTGGACTTTGAAACACAAAATTCAGGTAAAATGTCCTCAATTGCAGATTTTATCTGAGCTTTTGAAGTTCCCTTCATTCCCTGTATAAATGAGTGTAAAATGCCTCTTGAGCATAGGAATGTAGAGCAAAAATGAAATGATCAAAGGGATCTCTAGTTCTCAGATGGCTAATTCTTCTTCCTGTGTGTGAAAATCTATAATAAACTCAAATTCCTGTGGAAAGTTCTTTTGAGTAAACTTGTAATCTCCATAACTTAGAATGTATGTTATATATTTGCTTTGTGCCTTAATACCTAGCTTGCTTTTCTGGAAAATGAAGGGTAAAGGAAGTGCTTGGTTTTTGTCTTATACAACATAGGTTGTTCAGGAGAAAAATAAAATGTAGTTGATCCCATCAAGAGAAATAATAGCCAGTGTAGGTTTCATTTCTAATTCTGTTCTATTCCTAGAATGAATTTTTAAGTGATGATATCATGGAACAGCAAGAATGGTGCTTCCTGAATTAATGATAAATTCTTTGCAGTATTGTTAGCAAATAGTTTCAGATATGGTGCTGAGGTAGTTTGACTTTAGGCCTTCCTGGGAGACAGATCACATGACTTGCTGTATCCAAGTGAAGTATTCCATCCTATTTTGTGTCACCTTAGATATAAGAGGGGACAGACAGAACTTTTGAGTTCTGACAGGAACCTTTCCAGCGGTGAAGGGCATTGATCGTGGACCTCGCTATCTCTCTGGGGAGAACTGCATGTCTCTTTCTGGGAAGTAGACCTTGTTTATTTGTTCTTTATTATTTGTGTGTATGCATATAGTAATATTAAGTTCTTCTTTCTTCTGTGTGTATATATATATTTGTATTAATTCATACTGCTTCAGTAGTATTAGACTCCACTTTTCACCTAGTCTGGTTTCCCCTGTCCCCCCTCCCTTTCTCCCTGAAGCTGGGAGGGAGGGGGAAGCTGTTGTTTTGGGGCCTCTGGATATTTGCCTTCAGACAGGGATAAAGGGCCATAGGTGCTTAGGTGTCTTGTTGCACAACTTTGGAGATGAGGAATGTCAAAATATACTGTACATTTCTGCTGTGCAGTCATGGTACTGCCTTCAAGGGCAAAGAGAAATAGTAGTTTTAACTTACCACTATGTTTTTAACCTTATAGTACTATAAAAATCAGCTTGAAAATGTGACTTTCAGACATCTTGTACTTGTGGAAAATCTGAGTATAGAAGAGAGGATGAGAAATGCTTAAAGTGTTCTTTTGACCACTACTGGAGATGGGTTACTAGACTTGTATGGATATTTGCTTTGACTCCGATTTGTTTGGTAATGCTAGAAAGATGTGAAAGGAACAATTTCTTCTTAAAACTCTGGGTGTTTTTCACTGGGACTCATGGGCATAAAACTCCTCAAAGACACTAGGAATTGGAACCAGTCCAGATATATTTCTACAGTCTTCATATCTGGCTTTTTTAGAAAATAGAATAAGTTCTAATTCTATAGATAATTTCCAGAACAAAAATATTGACTAAAGCAGAGCTCCAGTGAAACTTTGGAAGACTTATATTTATTATTTATATTTATTTATTACTTAGTAAAAAGGTAATTACTGGATATGCTTGTCTCTAATTGTGACCTTAATGATGGTACTTCTGTTATTCCCAATGAAATATTTAACTGCTTTTTCAGATTGATAAAAATATTTCAATGTATACAAAATAAAATACGTATTTTTAAATATAAATCTGCTAACACTAATATTGTATACAGGGCACTCTGTATATCTTTTTGCAGTACTTTTTTCCCCTTATGTTTATTTCTGTATTGATTTTTTTTTTAATTTCAATTTTTGCATCATAGAACTGACTTCAGTAATTCTGTTTAGATGATACACTTCTAGCAGAATTCTTGGAATCAGACTTATCAAATTGCTTTTTTAATGATGGTTTTCCTCTGGGGTGTTAGCTGTGAGATTGTGCAATATGTTTTAGAAACTATATTGTTTTCTCTGGGTAATGGTTTATTCATATAGCAATAACCCAAACACATTTTATTGTCAGAGATTGCATAAAATTCAGTTGTGGTGCCTCTGCAAATTTTCTTCTATACAAAGAATGAAAATCTGTTTTGCTGTGAAGGATCTTGACTCACTGGCATTGGTAATTACACTGCTTTTCTAAGTTTAAACATTCAAAATTTCTCTACTACCTAAAAATGACAGTAGTTTTCATTTTATCTCATTGTCACAAGGAGTGTTTCAGTAGTTTAGAAAGATGATGAAGGAATTCTGTGCAATTTGTACATGGTTTGAAAATTCTGAAGCTGTTTGTGCTGTCACTGACCAGAGTGTGCTCAGATCAGATAACAGCTGTTCCACTGAGAATATGAACAGGATAAAAGATCCAAGAACTTAGTTGTTGTTAATGCTTGCCAACTTGTAGTACTGCCATACATAGTATTTTGAGATCATGGGATGTATATTACCAAGTATTGTGCCTCAGAATTTTTACAGATCCATTTGTAAAGGTTGTATGAAAAATCTGATTAGCTTGATTCATCGCCATTTCAATAAGTACAGAGCTCATGTTATTGAAGTATGTCTTATTTAGTTTATTTTTCTTCAGCAGTCTCTCTACACTCATAGAATCAAACTTGGCCTAGTACCTTAAAACAACTCTTCTATTTTCAATAATAACCTATTTTGATATGAAAATGCCACTGGCAAATGAAATACTGTCTTATTATATTGTCTGAATGTTTTATACTTTTAGTGGTGTTCCAGGAATAAAAAGAATAATCTTCAACTATTCCACATGACTTTCTTACCTTGGTGCATCCCCTGGAATGTAAAGTCAGTGGGTGATTGCTTCCCTTGATGCATATAAAGACTTGCTAAGAACTTTTGTAGTCTTTAATCTGCTCTTTTTGGGCTTTCTCACCAGCCTGTGGATAGGCAGGTTGTAGGGAGCAGTTCCAACAACTGTGCAGGAGCAGGGGAACCTGCACCTGTGGAAGAGGTGGAGTAGTGTCCATAACTGCCTAGAAGGCGAGGGGGTCAGTATTGCCACTCTTGGGGACTAGTTCTTGAGGTGTTGAAAATTAGTATGCTTATGTTAATGTTTTGTAATGCTGTGGTTTATGTGTTATTGCTGATATCGATTTTGAACATTTACTTCATGCACTTCTGATGGGGTTGCTAATAAATCCAACTGCTTTGATAGTGAATTGATTTGTAGGTTTTGCATTGAGTAGCTGTTCCTCCAGACAAGGTACTTAATATTGATTGACACACTCAACATTTTTAGGAGTAGTTCAGCAACAGTTCAAATATGACTAAACCAGTTTGCTGATTCTTCACTACCATTGTTCCCTGTGACTACTCCTAATTGGTTTTACATCATAGCTAAAATGCCCCTAACCATGCCTTCATTAGTGGCCCCCATGGAACGCAGTGTAAATTTCAGATCATCATCATACGCATTCATTTCAACAGTTGTTGTCCATAAATCAGCCAAGTGTTATTGTATTATATTTGTAGTTCTGTCATGAGCAATTAGTGTTTAAAAAGTAAATTAACAACCAAAAAACCCCTAGAAACAGACACATACACACACCCTTTTTCCCCTGCCCCTGAGTTACTCAAAATATTGTCTATGCAGCCAACTCTGGAAAAAAAAAATAAAAAAAGCCCACCCAACTGCTTGCTTTGTGCAGATGTTTCTCATTCTCTCAATAATTGCTTGGCATTTTAGGTGCTTCTCTCAGGACTTCAGTAAAATTGCATGCAGAAGGCCTAAGTGGTCACAAGGGTCTATTCTGGCTTTAAAATGTAAGAAGTTACTGACTCCTGAAGGTTGCTGAGCCCATTCAGTTCTACTGAATGAACTGGAATTGAATGTACCGAGTCTTTGCAAGGAAGCACTTTTTATAAAGAAGCCTTCAAAGATTTAATAAGCTATAAAAGGTGAGATTGAATCTGCTCTGATTAGCACCTGTAAATGAGCTTGAACTGACTACAGTGATCAGATGCTGACAGCCCCCTTCTGCATAAAAGTAAAGATAATTACCCAAGAAGTAATTTCCTGAATGGGTTTAGCCTTTCAGAGTTTGTTCTTTCTCTATGTATCACTGACTTCAGTGGAAGTTCCTGTCAAGCTGAAACTCCAGAAATCAGCATTTGGCATTGTCCGTTAATCTCGCACCTACGGAAGGCAGCAGGGAAAATTCCAATGACTGCAGCAAGTTTTTGAGTTGCAGTCTAAATCTGATAAAGTAGTCTAAGATAGTTTTTGAATACTAATGACAAGTACATGACTTGGTTTTCATGTCTGTGCGAGGAGTGGGGGAAGATAGAGCAGACAGTTTTAGTTTTTTAATCAGTGTTCTGGAGCTCTCATGGTGTTTAGAGTTCATAAAATCATTGGTAATTGGTTTTCTGTGACTTTTTTCAGTTGTACCTTAACATCCTACCACTTCTGGTTGTTTTGTAGTTGAACTGGTGCTGGAATCTGGATTATGTCTTTTTGAGTCTGTAACACAAAGGCATTTGCAAGGAATTCAAGAAGAAAACATTAGGAAGCTTTATAATAGTCCTCTCCATTATAAGCCTCAAACTGGTGAGACAGAGCAGGTCAGTGTCCTAGCTGTTTCTCACCAAGATTTCTAGCAAGCTGCCCCCTATAGAAGGGAAACGTTATGCTGTCTCCGGGTAGCAAACAAGTGAATTGTGCCTACTTTGTGTTCTCTTAAAAGTGCAAAATCCTTTCTTAACACAACTCACCATACCATAACCTTGTGGCAACACAGTTGCACGGAAAATGACGTGCTCATAGCAGCGATGGTGTGATGTTAAACACACGTTTTGCAGGCAGTGGGCAGCAGAGCGCCTGAGTTCTGAGGTGTTGTCGTAGGAGTCCCCAGTGAAGCCACTGCAGCACGAGCAAGCTGAGCCATGGGGCGTCTGTTAAAAAAAAGTGTGTCATTTTGGTTTTGGGGTTTTTTTTGTTGGTTGATTCCAAGTTATAATGTAGCTGGGTTTTTGTTTGGTTTTTTTTGGCTTTTTTGTTTGTTTGTTGTTTGTTTGTTTGTTTTGTAGGAAGAGTGCTTTGAGGGGAAGGGGTTGAGTAAAGTGAACTGTTTCTGTCCTAACTTCATATATTGAAAGTCATGTCTTCTAATAATATCTAGCATATCCACACAAATTACTAAGAAACAATTGCCCTGTGCTTACTTAAATTAGATTTAGTATTGATTTTTATGGTGGATAAAAGCTGTTTGGACCTGAGTTATTTTTAAAATATGTCTCCAATCAACTAATAAACTATACTCTTAGGATTATGTTGGATCTAACAAGCTTTAGAACTGGTAAAATAATGTATTTGATGAAAGTTGACCTTTCTGTACTTGTATCTTTACATCCATCTTTTCTGAAATTTAGTTTGTTTTTTTGTTTTGTTTTGGGGGGGGGGGGGGTGTTTGTTTGTTTGTTTTTTAAACCTCTAAGAACTAATTTTTTATTTTTTTTTCTGTCAGGCATGTCTCATAGTAGGTTTCTGTTTGACAACCATTCTTTTAACTGTGTGATATTGGAGTTCAAAATTATTTGTTGGTATACACTGAAAGAATTTGGAAATTATTTCCTGATTATATGGAGACAACTTTCAAAAGCAAGTTTTATCTGATATTTGTTTTCCCTAATAATTGTGTAAAGTTATTGCTTCTTATTGAGTAAACTGTTCGTAGAATAGCTTTGAAAAATGTGCCAAAAAAGAACTGCAATCTTGCTGAAGTACATTCTGTACAGAATTTAAATGAATCCAAATTTGAGAGTCATCTATTTTAAATTGTCTTTCATTGTGGCAGAAGAAACAACTTCATTTTGAATGTGACACAGCTGGGGAAAGTCTCAAACCACAAAATAAAATCCATGGCTTAGTTGTTTATTGTTTATATTGGGTAGTGTTACAGGCTTCAATGAAAGTTCAAGTTGTATGTGCTTCAAATGACATGACATTTTTTTCCTTTAAAACCCTTATATTATAAAGAGGTTCATCCAGGAATACTCTTTAAAAGAGAACACATGGCATCCTGTATTCTTTGTGTTGCCTTATTCATACCAAATGTATCCTGTTGTTCTCTTTGTTTGTTTGTTTTTTTTTTAACATATCTTGAAGAATATTTTTCCCCTCATGCATCACCTCCTTTATTCTAGCCTGTTCATTCTTTCTTACTTGTTCTTCCATGTTGTACCTGTTTTTGTAGGTTGTTCTGTCTCCTGTTGTTTGCATATACAGCTGCCATATAGTCTGTGGTTTCTGATCCTCTATTGATGGCTCCTTTGATGCCCTAGTTGTCAAAACCAAAGACTCTTTTCTGGATCCTGTGGCCTTCAGAATGTATTTATCTGGACATAGAGAAGTAGGCTCACTTTTTCTCCAGTCAACTGATAAGTTATAGTTCAACTAAAGTAATAATTTGTTGATAGATTGGGGGCTGGGAGAAGAACCCCAAAAAACCAACCAACCAAAAACCAAAAACAACACCAGAAAAACTAAACACGAAGCACTGCATATTCTTTCACTCTATTTTCACTAGAATTTTCCTAGAAATTTGGAGAAGTGTAAATGCCTGAGGAAAAGAAGGGCTTGAAGTGAGAATAAGAAGGGGTCTGTGTATACTGCATCTTGTAATTCTGTTATCTAGGCTGCCATGCAACTCAAGTACTCGAAAGTGATGCTAAGAATTAATTCAATTGTGTTTGGAATTTTAAACTGTGATTAGCCTTCAGTATTATAGTAGGGTAGTTGAGCAGACTTTGGAGAGAGATGTTGACCAAAAGTGTCACTTAGTAGTAGTACCTAGCAACAAATTAAGATTAGGATGTGTCAGAGGAGATGATGGTTTCAGCACATCTTTGGTGACTAGTATCCACTAGAGTTTCTCAGAGTATTGGTGAGAAGGCTGAAGAAGCATGTTGGACTGACACTACTTTAAGATGGTGTATCACCTTGTACCTTTTCCATGTCTGTTTTACTGTGTGCCATTTATAGGCCATAAATGTGCCTCATTATTCTTTTCCTCTTCCTCTTGAGACAATCTGAAAGGGCAGAGCTTCTAGACGTTCAAGGTTCAAAATTCCTAAATAGCACCAATCTTTAGGACATAGTTCTATTTTAATCACTCTGAAAAGCTAGAGTCATGATTATGTGAATTGAACTCCTAGGTTTTTACTGACACAGGCTTGGATGTTGCAGTTAATGCAAAGAGATCTACTATGTGTGTATTCAGTATTGCACTTTAATCAGTTTCCTTACTATGGCAGAACCTTGTTTTACACATTTCTGTTACATTATTTTGTCTTATTCAAAAACTTTGAACTTGCACAAGGAATGACAACAAACTTTTTTTTTTGTAGGGGAACATGAATATTTACTAATCGTGGATGTGAATTAAAATCCTGAATCTAAGTCTTAGATTTTGGAAACTTCACTTTTTGGTCATTGAACTGCTTTAAATTTAAATGGTAGTGAATTAATTAAACAAGCTGCACATGACCTCTAGGTTCCATGAAAACTAAGTATACTGCAAAATATTAATGAGGACCAACTACAGCTGCAAAAAATACTCTAGATAATGTAGTCAAGCTGTTTTTAGTGTAACACTAGGAATTCCAAAAGATACCAATGTCAGTCAGCCAAGCAGTAAATCAGCATGGAATACACTTCTTCCTGGACTCGAAAAGGCACTCCAGTATGGACTTAGATCAGAAGCTGATTTTATAGCATTGTAGCAAAAGTGTAACCTGTAAATTTTCAGTCTAATTTTTGCAAATTACTTGCTTTGGAAGGAGTTAATAAGAATCAAATATTTGGAAACAACATTGAAATGGGTTTGATAAGAGTAATTTGTTAATAGTCCAGTTACCAAAAAGCACAGTTAAAGTGACTATTTTAGACTTTAAGCTTGTTTTAGGCTCTAAGCTGTAAGTTGCTTCACCCCAGATATTGGTGTTACATCATTATTTGGAGCAGTCCCAGGAGTGTTCTGAGCTCTGCGTGGTGGAGGTGGTTGTGCTATCTGTAGCTCATGGCTTACTGAGAACTGGTGTTCTCCTGGTGAATCACCGCTGTGTAGGATGCTGTCTGCTCCCACTAATGTGTGACTGGAAGACTTTGAAATTATCCTGCAAGACAAGCTAGACCCCCTTACACTTCTGAAGTCAATGGGTTCTGGCCCCAAGTCTACCTCATTTGAGTCTTACAAGTTGTCTATGATGCGCTTAGCCAAAAAGTAGTTGAGAAAATTGTCGGTGTTCGGTGCTTTAGGATAAATAGTGATTTGTTCTTTATTTTAGTGAAAAGCATAGCTATTTATAGTGTTTTCACTCTCCCAGAAAATTAGGTTGCAAACAGCTGAATTTCCTGAGCAGTTATGCAAACTTGTGCAAGAGATTGGACCTATTAATGCTGATCAAGTAATGAAGCAACACAAATAGTATTTTTCCAAGGCTTTCTTAGGTTTTGAAGACAATACAGAAATGCTAATCCAACCATCCTCTCTGTGTTCTTCAGTTCAATATAGCATAAGTCCTCTCAGGAGGAAATTTCGGAGAACAGTGGAAAGGCAGAAATTTATTTGGCTGAAGGGGTGATGAAAGCACAGCTGGGGCAGGTGGAAGGACAGGAAGTGACTCATATGGGGTCCTGAGGAACTGCTTGGTGGGGGCTTGTGCTAGAACTGGAGCAGTAATCTGAGTTCTCTTTGTTGGCTGAGCTCTGCTTCACTGATGAGGAATCTTTACACTAGACTTGTGAGGCAAATGTGAACTCCTGTGTATTGCCCTGATATTAAAAAGCATTGGATAGGTACAATGACACCAGTCAGAGTTAAGGTAGGGTCATGATTTACTTCAGAGTATTCTGTGAACCTTTTGTTCATCTGCACACATAATTGAAAGTCAGGCCCCTTTGCAAATGACATTTTAGTGAATCTGACATTTAGTCAAGGTGACCACCAGCTGGTAACTTTTGAACAAATCAATAATGGAAATAGTGGTCTGTTCGTAGAAATACCACTGTGAGGTCATCTTTAAAATAAAGCTCCTTCTACTTGCATCATTGCCACTCCACCTTTGCAGAAAGGGGAAAAGTCACCGGCTTAATTAATATGTGTCATGTGGCACTACAGTGACTGCTTGTACAGGCAGTCTACCAGTAAGAGCTGTTATTTGGCTCTGTTAGTGTAGGGGAACAAATCGTCTAATTTGAAGCTTGCACACATGTTCCATTAGCAGCAAGACTGTCAGGATAATAAATGAAAGCAAGGATGGTGATTTTGAAATGAATGGTCTGAATCATGTATCAGCAGGCATTTTGTTAATATGGTTATGCTATTTAACAAGAGAGTGCCTAGTCTATGAAAGGAGGACATGTTGTTTTTGTTTTCAGAAGTTAAAGCCTAGATAAAACAATATTCCAACAAGGAAGAAGATGCAGAAAACAACATACAGTCTGTAAATAATTCTGTGTTTTCCTGCTGAAAAATACTTGATCTTGAAATAGAAGTCATGTTTGAATTCCAGTTTGTATTTTTCTAATAACATATATTAATGCCACTATGATGTTACATATAAGTTTGTACCACTTTATATATATCTATAGAAGCCCCTTTCTGAAAGAAAGGAAAACTTCATAGAGTCAAATGAGAGAATGCATGTGTGCAAAGTTCTTTAGCAGCATCTGACTGTTCTAGTGATGGCCAAGAACTGTGGAGCTGAGAAGGACAGAATACATTGAGGATGAATGTAAGCCAAACCACGTAGGAAATGCCTATTGTGTCAGTAAGTCTGTGCTAACAGGAGTACTGTAAAAAATTAAATATCACATGTATTATACATGCAGCTGCAGTGCATGCAATAAAATAGATAGCAGTACAGATTTATTCAGGAAGATGCCTGTAGTGTGTGCACCATTTCTGAGAGGTTAATAACGTGGAACTTTATTAACACCAGGACACCGCCCAGGGTTTTCAGCAAGTTTTGAAAGCTGTGAAACTTTTTATGGAGCTTTGGTAAACTTTCATTGTAGTCTGTTGTATTTATGTCTGCGAGAATGAAAACTTCCATTCATAACAAATCTCTTTTAATAGTTGTGTTACGTTAGAGTTTGAAAATCTTCAAAAGATCCAAACTTGATGACTGATACCATGCAACTACTTTGTTTTGTTACAGTGTTTACAGGCTAAGAGGTTAGCAAGAAGAGACTGTAGAGCTGTCATGGAATGTATATGGAAAGACAGAAGGCACTTCACAAAACATGCGTAGCATTGACCTGCTCACTGTGCCTGTTTGGTATCAGTTTCCTGGGCTGAGTGTTTGGGGATGTTTGGTTGATGGGTTTTCTTGCCAAGTTCTAATCAAAGAAGGTAGATGTTCACGTGAGGTTTCATCTGCCTTTTTTAATTTATTTTTTTTTCCCAGTAGCAAGCAAGTTGAATCTGTTTTCTTTAATTTTCAGTTCTTCAATTATTTAAAGAATGGTTCTAGCAAAGCCACAGGTGTGCCACATCATGGTCTTGACAGTGTGTTACGGTTGTAATTATGGTTCACTGTTCCCAGCATCACCTGAACTGGTGACACAGTAGTGAAACCTCTGTAGCCAAGCCAGGCGAGCACGTTGGCCGACTTCGCAGTCTGGTGGCCAGTGCCTTCCTGCAGGCTCTGCTGTCAGAGAAGGATTGCTGGCCCCGCTGCTGCCCACAAGCTGCTACTTCTCCTTCAGATGTCTCTGTGTCCACAAACACAGAGGGCAAACTTTTTATGATGGTGTTTAGTTTTCCCCATTTTTTTCCTTTTTTTTTTTTTTTTTTGTTGTTGTTGTTTGTCAGTTTTGTGGGTCTGTGTTCAGTTATTTTTGTTTGTTTTGGATTTTTGTTTTGTTTGTTTTTTAATCTTTTGGCTCTAATGCTGAAAGGCTCCACAATGGCCATGTTTTCAGCATTTTTTTTCAGAAACCATGAAGACAGAAAACCTGCTTTTTTTTGCAAACTATGGCTGCTATTCAGAAAAAAAAGAAATCTGACATTTACATCTTGTGACTCATCTTGAAGAGTGAAAGAAATATAAATATTTTGAGGCTCATCACAAAATTTTAGTAGCTGAGATCACTCTGTTGGATGCTTATACTCTTGTGTGTGTTTTTTTTCCATACAGAGTCATTAAGATGCGTATAAAGCTAGTAAAAGGTCAAGTAATCTGTTAGCACAACAGGCAGACTGTCACCCTGCGAAAATGCTGTTTGAGGACCTGCTTTCCTAGTCTTGGCTCATGTTTGCCAGGAGAGAAAGTCAGCTGACCAGATTCTGCAATGGCAGGACTAACAGTCTGCTCAAGTGTGCTAATATCTTCTGGGTAGTGTTGTCACTTCTTGTAATTGTGTTGGAAAAGATAGAATATGACTTCCTCAGTAGATGGACACCCTGGAGGTGGTTCAGCTTGTCACACTAGATATGTCCTTTGCCTTTGTATTAAAGTTCATCTATATTTGTTCAACTCAGATAAAATTAGGCAAGGAAAATTTTTAAAAAACAAATCAAACTCAATTCTGCCTAAATGAAAAGCTGTGTCATGTGTCAGAGTGGATAATATTTGATAACCATGTCAAAATGCTTATTTTGAAATTTAAAAAGAAAGCATAATGGATATAAATGCAGTGGTAAAGACAGTAAGTTTATTTTACTTTAATCTTTAATATTGTATTGCTCTGGTTCTGTGATAGTTTCTGAATAGTGGATGAAGATGGTAATTCCCTGGTTTTTGAAAAGCTAGAGTGAGCCTGGTGCATTGCTTCTTTTCCTTTCTCATTTTACATTGATATGAACAGTCTCGAGAAGTTCAGGAGTCCACTAAGTGTTTTGAATAATATAACCTTTTTTTTTTTTTTTTCCCCTCTCCCCATGTAATAAAGTGGTAAATACCTTTCTCTAAGCATCCCATAGATTTAGTAATCTTTCTCAACTCTTGTGCTCTGCATTCCTTTAGCAAGCTTTCATCTTTCCAAAGGTTCCTTTTCACTGTGAATTAGAGTTCAGCAATGCATACTGATGGCTGACATTTATATGAGCAGTGTTCTAGTGCACAAATTGGCTCTCCCCCAGTATCAGCACGACTGACTGGAGTCAGGGTGTTCTTTGGCATCTGTGGCACATTTTTGATTTGGGTATTTGTGTCCCAGCAAACAACTAATATATAAGTATTAAAACTTGTGATTGTCATAGGTTTCATAGCACCTGTCCAGCTGTGTGCAGTGGGGATTTGTAACCATTTAGAACAACATGGCCTGAATCAATTATACAATTCATACAGTTAGCATCAGGAGATTTTTGTAAAGCAATGGAAAGTTTCTCCCTGATTAGATTGCTATATATTATCTTTTATAGAGTTTAACTACAGTTTTAAATGCAACATGCCCAGTGTATGATAATTAATTAATTAATTGAAGAGCAGTTTTTTGAGTAAAGCCCTTGTGGTTTTCAAGGAAACAAAGCTGTTTTCATCAATAACGTGCTACTTGTGCCCGAGATTAAGTGCCATCACTTTTGACAGCTGGATTTGGACACTCCTGTAAATAACAATGTTTAGATAATGCCTATCAATGCAAACTATTCTATATTTTTATGATGAAGTGCAATTTGATAGGTAATCTTCAGTGTCCTTTTTAAAAATAGAGCTGAGAGGTATTGGAAGGGAGATATTTATTGAGCTTTTTCTTCTCAATGTGTGGCAATTAGTTTTACGTTGGCACTTTCAGTCACGAATGACTATGTTTTGTGGTGCTCTGTCATCAGAAGGATCAGCCCTTCTCCAGAAAGCCTGATGTGAATGAAAGTTATTACTGTTTCCTAGAACACATTGCAGATAAAAGAAAATGTAATTGCTTCAGACTAGAAAGCTAACCATAACAAATGTCGTCATCTTTTATCAGTAGTAACAACAGGTGAAATGAAGAAGAATAAGAAGTATTTTCTTAAGAATATGTAGGGTGTGTTGTAATTGTCTATGACAGGCTGAACCTGAGGCTGGTCCTGACCCTTTTCTAATCTATTTAGTCTCAAGAAAGAAGAAAGTAAAAGCCATGCCTTTCCCATAGTGGTACGACATGCTTTGGGACAGTCTAGTTTTGTTTTGCTTGTCTCATGAATAAATTTTCCTAATGAAATAACTCTATCAGATTCAGACACAAACATTTATTTGCTAATGATCTAGTATACTACTATAAAAAATTCAACATGTATTAGTCTGCAGATGAAATATAATTATTTGGTAAAATAATTATAGTCCCAGAGAGATACTGTGTAAAAAGCGCTATTTTGTATGCTTTTCTAAGGGTAGCTGAGTGATGTGGAGGAGATGATTTATGAGCTTGCTTCAATAAGCACTGGCTTGAAGGCTTAAGAGACTAAATATAATGCATCCAGGATGAAAAATATTTGAGGGGAGAAGGAGAAGAAATTACTTCGAATTTTTGTATAACTTCCAGTAACATACTAATCTTGCATCATAGATTACTTTCTTTTGCTGTGGTTGTGCATTCACAGACAAAGTTGTCAAATATATAAATTAAAGAAAAAGCTTGAGAAATTCCATAACTATATTACATTGCTGTTTTACATTCTCTCTTGCTAAAAGGCATCTCTGTAACTTTTTATTGACTTTTTAATGGGGTAACTGAAGTTTTATGCAGTTTTCTTGTTTAGTCTCTATTTATATTAGGCAAATACCCAATGTCCTAGATATTAACCATCAATTAGGGACTAAATCAATGTCATATTTTAATTTCTGAAATCAATTCTTGTCTTTAGTTCTTAGATGAACTTCTTTTGCCCTGTCAGCAACTCTCTGAAATGAAAATGTTTAAGATGTTATTTCACTTTGATCATCCTTTGCAATCAATGTTATGCTTAGTTAGAGATCATGGAGACCATATTTGTTATAATTTCTGGTGCTGTTTTGAAGGATTTTTGCAGTGTTTTTCAATTTCTTTGAAGTTCTGATTAATGTAAGAAAAAGTCACATGATTTGGTGGTCTTTTCATTTTCTAATCACTTTCATAGAATCATAGAGGGGTTTGGTTTGGAACAGACCTTTAAAGATCATCTTGATCCAATTCCCTGCCATGCTCAGGGATAAGAAATGCCCTGAACAGGTGTCTGTGGGCAGATGAGCACAGGTCGTGTATATTTCAAGGTATCAACATAATCCTCATGACCTTTAGTGTTGCAATTTATTAAATTAATTAACCAAAAGACTTGTAATCTTTATTGCTGACAATATTTTGGCGTGAGGTGGGGGAAGTGTGGAATGCAGGTTTAGGGAAATGTAATGTTTTTCTATAGCCATTATTTTTTTAAAAAATAGAAAATTTTTTATGCTGGTTTAAGCTTTCTTATGAAAATTAATATCAGAACTGGTATATATAATAGTTTGAGTAATAAATATATTAATCTGTAAATATCTATAAATCTCCCCCCACATGTTACCAAATCTCATGGTATCTCTTACTGTGCACAAGACTGTAAAAAGTTCTTCTCTATGAAAGGAGATAATCCACAGTGGAGTATATACATATTATTTTAGGTAACCTAATGAAGAATTTCTGGAATTTGTTTTCAGCAAAAAATATCAAATTTCTAAGTGAAAATTTTGGAAATAACTAAGAGCTCAAAATTCTTCCAGCAGTCTTACCAGAGTTTAGTTCTTAAACCCAACTCAGAATGCCCTGTGGAGTAGTTGGAAACATTTTCTTAAATGTTTCTTGTCCAGAGTTACTGAAACCTGAGAGACTAGAATTTATGGCTATCAGATTTAAGGACCAAGCCCTGCGTACTGTGCCCTTTTTTTCAGGTGAGTAATGTCCAAGATGATATATCAGGTTTCCCTTACTTTAAATCAGCTTTGCATAATTGTGAAAGTCTGCAATGTGAGTTTTCATCATCACCGCCAGAAAGGCTTATCCAGCTGCAATGTTATGCTAACTACAGAACACTCAGCTCTCCTTCCCTAATGCATGAAAAAATAGATCCAATTTACTGGTCAGCTGAAGCATTTTGCAGGAGATTATTTAAGGGCTTTTTCGCCCTCAAATTCAGGCTGTGCTACAATTTAGAAAAATGATTAGACTATTTCATCTAGTTTTAGCTTGCTGTTTGTTTTACTATGTTTATTTTTGATAGAACAGCATCGTGCGCAGGATATAATTTGAATAGTGCGCTATAAAAGCTTGTTCAGTCAGAGACAGAGACAGTAAAAGTGCAGAGAGCTGTATTAAAGAGGCAAACTTTCATTTTCAAATTTATAGCATGGATAAATTTGAACATCATCTAAATGATTTGTAGATTCTATGTTAAAATTCAAGCAAATGAAGTTCTATGTGAAACTTCTGGCAAAGACAAACCTGGATACATCTAGAGGAACTCCTAAAACACTGTATTTGACTGCTGGAATTTCTTAGTGTTCTAACTCTGATGCACTCAACTGTTGTCTCACTTGCACTTGCCTTCTCTAACTGAAACATATGTATCCAGTCAAGGAAAAAGATACTAATCAGTGCTAATATTCAATCCTTGCGAGGTATCTGGTATGTTATCTGAAACAAAGATGGTAACTGGCCAAGTGTGAGCACCAAGCCCAAGTGGTGTGTTGCTGTTCTCTGTGTGCCCTTGTAGGAAATTTCTGTTTTACAGATGCAGAACTGCAAAGAAAAATCAGTGTTTTGCAAAGGTAGAATGTGTCAGCTCTCCAGTATTCAACAAGAGAGGAGATTTCTGAAAATTATTCAATAGTAGATTAAGAAAACATAGGGCCAAGTATTTTGTGCTTGGAAGCTGAGGTAGCCTGCAGGATCTTTGGAGCTGTGTGCTCATACTGTTGTGCTTGGTGAAGTAGATAAAAATTAATATATTGACAGTCCAGTTTCTGACTGTCATCCTGGTTAGTGGAAGCTGACCCTATCTACAGTTGCCTCTTACCTTAAATCTGTGTGAGAGGGGGAATTAATGTGATACATTAAATTTGAAATTCCTAGTGTCACAATAAGACACAGTCTGCAACAACAAGGTCTAATTTAGATGTTAAACTGAGAAAATAATTTTCAGAATGTTAGCTCACTTAGCAGCAGGGAAACAGCTAGAGAAATATTGGAGAAACACTTCACTACAAACACTACTAAATGCTAATCAAAACTGCACTTCGTGTTTAGAAAAGTTTGTCCAAATATTACAAGACTACATTTTTCAAGTCCCTTTTTCTTGATAAACTGTTCAGGAAAGGCTATGTAGCCACAGAAACTTTTTCAGTGTTTTGCTACTGATACAAATGTAGGAAGTATTTCTATTTATCTACTGGCTAAGCTCACATTCCCCACTCTGAGCTATGAAAATAGCAAAAGAAAGATTACTCAAAATAAATAAGCATCATAGTCCAAATGTGGGTAACCATCTTTTCTGTTAGAGTAACATCTAAAATGAAAGTAAAATATCTGTAGTGGGCAAATAAAAGATAGTGCTGTAGCTGGGTTGCTACTGCAAGGAAAGAAAAGTGATTTGGGTTTGCAATCATTGAAGTGCTTTTCCTCTTCTAAAATGGAAAAGTATGTGTTGGTTTAGGATTCTAGGAAACATTTCTCTCCCTTGCACAATATCCTGTGATACTTTTGTGCATCACTGGTTGTTACTGCTTGCTTGGTAGTGACATGGCTTATAACTTTACTCCCTTTGCTATTACAATGGTTTTATCCTTTTTGTATTTGGAAATGCAAACGAGAAAGTAAATCTTGAAATGCAAAATGCTGTGTATAACTCAGATTTCAGTCTTAGTACATTGAGCAAGCTAGAGTGCTTCATATATAATGAATAGAACTCTCTGAAGTGTGGTGTTTTTCACCTTCCCTTTTCCTTCCTGCCATGGATGTGATACAATATTTCATTCTTTTGAGTATTATTTAAGGCAGGGTTTAAAAAATGAAGAAATGAAATTATATAATGAAAAATAAACACTTAAGTGGGAAAGTAATTTAATATGGAAATAACATTCAAAAAGCAAGTAAGTTTGTTTCTATTTTTAAGGAAAAAAAATCTCTGCTATTCAGCTGCTATAATGGTGTACCTTTAAATATATTAAGGAACTGAACTAAATATCTGTACTTATAAACCATTTACAGTAAACTCACACTAGTGCTTCAAGATCCTCAAAAAAAGCTCAAGACAAATGATAGTGTGTTAAATCTATTCTTAGTAAAAGCCAGAAATTATCCAGCTGGAGTAGAATAGTAAAATCAAGTGTAGATTGCAAATGAGGCAGAGAACATTGTTTCATTTTTCCATGTATATCATACAATGCCGAACTCACCTTCAGGGACCTGCTGTTTCCACCATTCCTGATAATGGGCTGCTTTCTCCTGACAAAATGGAATGATGATATTGGATAATTGGTATGGGTTGAAGTAGGATTGGAGTTACTAGTAATTCTATGTATTTAAAAAAGTTCATGCAGTAAAGAGATTAGTTTTAATGCCAGGGCTGTGATATCCCAGTTCTAATTGTAACTGCACTGCAGGGTACTTCAGTAATATTTCTATATCTTTTTTCACTGGGTGCTTCTGGGTATATCCTGCCTCGCCCATGTCCCCTGACCCTCTTCTGACCCACACAGCACTTCATGACCAGTAGCACTCTCGTGTAAACCACAAATTCCATAATGCACAGAAAGACTTGCTGCACATGGATATGCTGTATTACAGCAGATGACTTGCTTCAGCTTATCAGTGAAGAAATCCTCCACACCAGTGTCTGTGGTTAAAAAAGTGTAAAGAAGAAATAATTGTGCGGGGTAAAAAAAAGTGTGCAGAATAAACTCCTACTTTGCAAAAGTATGATAATGCATAAACCTGTAGTAAACCAGTTAGATGTAAAAGAACCTGCAGAGAATTGGCCTTACATATTCATGACTTCAGGAAACACTGGCTCTCCTGAGTAGTGAATATAGGAGAGGTTCTTGGGAGAACTTCAAGGTTGGAATTTCTGCAAAGGTTTAATCATGTTTAATCCTATATCTCTTCCAGGAAGGGCCCTTTGTAGATGTCGGCCAATAATAGATGATTCTATCTATAATTTCTTGCAGATTTAAAGAATAAAAAAATCTTTCAGGGAAAAAAAAAGACTAAAAACCCATAACAAACTGATGGATGCCCAGCCCTATCTGAATGTATAGTGGAATATTTTAGACTAAAGAAGTGAAAAATCACCTTAGTCCTTTCCAAACTTACTCTGAACCCTCATCTAAAACTTTCAGATGAGCACTGTGCAGTGAGTTCCCACATGGCACCAGTTGATTGCCATTTAATAGTGAAACATACAAACTTTCTAGCAGAGTTCTGAACTACTTATAATATTGTTCTCATTCAAATAGGGCCAGATACTTCAAACTCAGCTCTCACAAAATGCCTTTCTCTCACAAAGTATGCTCCCTTACCTCTTTGAGTGTTTCAATTGCTTCCCCTGAAACCTGGGATAAAAGCAAATTCCCAGCATCTGCAGGATTTAGTAATACACTTCCTGTGACCTTCATGAGTAGAGCCATTCACATCATTCTTTTAGAATCCTATAGTGGCCTTATGATTGGTTTCTGAAAAACAGTGAGTTTAGGACCAAATTTTCCAAGTTAGATGTGTAAGAATTATAGTAGAAACCTGGTAGATATTAAAAAAAATTCTTAATAGGTACTAATTCAATGAGAATTTAAATCTATTTTAAATTTTTGAATGCTTTAATCTCCTTAATTCTTTAGGAAATTTGGTTTTGTTACCCTCCCTTTTGGGGTAAGTTTTGGCACAGTTGAATGTATCTGTAAAGGAGAGAATCTGTGAGGAGGAGATGCACAATTTGGATATAATACACTTGTCTTTTGGATATATCAGCCAATAAATATCGAGGATTAAGTGATCTACTGAGCTCACTGCTTTGGATAAGATAGCCACAAAATCTTTGCTGGAGGGCGTCAGTCAGGGTAGGAAGAGTTGTGAAATAGATTTGTGATGTTGTTGACTGGCCATCTTATATCCATTGTTTCTTAGTTTGTTGGAGTTTTAAACCTTACCACATTGGTGTGGTTGCTGAATAGCAGAGCAGGTGACAACGCGGGGTGCAGTAACTCTGTTTGTGAAGCCAGTTTTACCTTGATCTCTGCTCCTCAGGCTCTCTCACAGCTTTCCTGCACCACAGGGGTTTCTACAGATGCCTCGGCCAAAGTATTAGACTGGAAGTTTGGATCATTGAAAGATGAACAGTACTGGTGGATGTGGGGCTTCCTGGTGTGTGGCTTCTTTCTGTCAGTAGCAGAATCTGTTACTTGAAGTGCACTAAATTATGTTGAAAAGTCCAAGTTTTCATGTTTCTCAGACAGACTGATTAGAGATGAGATTAAGGGTGAGGAAATGGAGAGTAAAACTGTTCTTTTCACTTCCACAGATATGATCATGTGCAATATTTGGTATTCAGAAACTGCAGAGAAGCTGGTGTCCTGAGGGATGCTTATCATATTTTACTTGACTTTTTGAATTTAACTGAAGGTTTTGGAAATAGTTTTGGCTTGTGAGACAGTTTATATTCCTTTATACTTGACTAAGATTCAGTAACTGTTTAAAGGTGTTACTCAAATTGAAGGGATTCTTGGATTGATGTTAATTATTGCCTATGTGTTTTAAAAGTTCAAAAGACCTCTAAGTCACAGTTGTTGAAAACCATAATAGATGTGTAGTCAGGCATCAAATGCATTTGCTTTCTTGTTAGTTGTAGTAATAAATAAAATTTTGGTAGTGTGTGTTTGAAATGTAAGGATTCAGAACCTGACTGGCTGGAGCCTTAAGATCAGCTCAGTTCAGTGAGGGGCTTGAGGCCAGCAGATTCTGTGAGTATATGATCTAGCTAACCCAACAGCTGAGGATGGTTTAGAGTTTCTGCTGGAGACTTGAAGAAAAAGCTATGGAGATTGCAAAGTTGTGTGAACTCTATATTTTCACTCTGGTTCAGTGGCTCTCTGGCTTCTAGCTAGTAGAGGCAATTTTACCTTTTTTATGTCTTGTGCTGCACTTGACCTCTTACCTTGTTATATTCTCTAAGCTTTAAAAATCTTTCTAACTCATTCTCTATTAATTTTACACATTAAAATTATGTATTCCTTGTATTTGTGTATTATCAGTTTCAGAAACTTTTTTTTTTTTTTTAGTTCCTAACTTCTCAGATTGATTAAACAGTAGCTGTCCCAAATATTTGCAGTACTACTTATTTATAACTGCTGATATGTGAAGGGAGCTGTAATCTGGTTGTGTGAATTTCTGGGAGACGAGTGCTGGCTGTTCCTGTGTAGCTTAGCAAAATTGTTCCTTGGAGGCAGCTGTAGTTTTGGATCAATGCTTTTTAGTCATTAGAGTTACAAAAAAAAGCTTCTATTTAGAAAAATAATCCAATTAACTAATGGAGGAAAAAATGATACTGCTGTATGTTGGTTTACTGCAGCTTGTTTAAAAACAGCCTCCCCTGGAGATGATGTTACTGGGTCTTGGAAAAGAGCTGTGAAGGAGATTGAGAGAATAATGGATAGGGAAAAGGAGGAAGAAGGGAGGAGCAGTTAAACCAATTATGTTCCATAAGACAGAGAAGAACAAGAGGGAAAGAAAAAGGGAAAAATAGAAATGTATTTTTTTAAAAAAGCATTGATCAGGAAGCTGGTATTACACTGCAGTTAGACATGCTGGTGTTTCTGTTGCCATTAATATTTTCAGTTGAGAAGGTACAACTAAGGGAGATTTTCCTTCTTGATTTGATTTCAAGTTAATTATTATGGCGTTGAGGTCCAAAGACCAGTACTGAGAAGGGATGTCTTTAACTTACAGATACATACATCATTCCTAGCAGATTTGTGGTCAATACACTGTCAGCACAATACCAAACTCGTTAGTATTTGCTCTTGCCTTTTCCTGGTTGCATTCTTTTGAGTCCAGTCACTCAAAAATATGACATAGAGTGATGTTATCTGATTCTAATTTTGCTTCTTCAGTCTTTTCTCTCTATCAAAGTACAATAAATCTCTTGCCAAGAAGTTTTTGATAATGATGTGTAACAAGTTTAGGGCAAGGAAAAGGAATACAGCAGAGTGGAATAATGCTTCTGCATGCACTTGCAAGCTCGAAGAAAACCCCCCAAACCGTTTTATTTTATCTGAGATACTGAAAAGGCTGCTGGATGTCTAAATCAGCAGCCTTGTAAGGTAAAATTTATCAAAATTCTGATATTTGGCAACTTCTCTATGTTGGATAATTAATAGACTAAGCTACAGAGAACATAAGCTGTCAATGGAGAGTATAAGGGGTCCCGTGATTCCTCAGATAAATGAGGAAGGTCTCAGCTCTGGCATATGTTCTGTGTGAGAATGAAGAATGAAGAAGTCTGTGTGGAGACTAAAGAAGGGGCAGCATGGAAGCAGCTCTTCTCTGTGTGGGTGATGAATCTTGCAGTGGACATTCTGTGCCAGCCAGTTTTCCCACCATGTTCTGAAAGAAGTGGAAATATACATTGCAGTTCCTAAAGTGACAAACAGTCCCTAAAATGTCAGGTGTTGATTCCTGTAGGGTTCTTTTTTTCATAAGAAAATAATTTGGTGGTTCTTTACCTCAAAACTTTGAAGAAAAGGTTTTGAATGTCATACTGGTCAATGATAAAGCTCCTTACTTTGTTCTTGGAGGAGGGATATATGAGTATCTGAAAAGCACTCTAATGTTATGTGATTAATAACAGGATAAAGTTAATGAGTAACATCTGTTCTTCTAGGACAACAACTTAATAAAGCTATCCACTCTTGAGGATGAACGGTGTTTGTGTAAGAGTGGCAAAAGTAGCTGTTGTGGGCTAAACCAGCTATTAGTTTCTTAAAAGGGGATTCTGCTTTAGAGAAACTAGCATGGTTTGGTGATTAAGAGCAGATTCTCTCATTCCCTTAGCCCAATTTGTCAACACGTCAGTTTGACACTTGGGATTCCATCTTGATTCATACAAAATGAGTGAGCAGGACTTGCTGGCAGTGGATCATCTTGGCTATTTGACAGGTATGATCGGTTCAAATTTTACTTGTGGCTGCACCAACAGTTAATTGACTGAAATAGTTGTCACTTCTTTATAGCAACATCATGAGTAGAATTTATTTAAAAGCTTGAGTTGCAATTTCAGGTTATACTTTTCTTTCTATTAGTTCAGGCAGTCTGCTGACTCAGAAGCACAGTGATACTGATAGCAAGGCTGAGCCTGCTGTGTGGGGGCGCCGAGAGCGAGGAAAGCAGACACATCCTGCCACTGAGTGGTGATGGAGATGTGCTGCAGCTACTGCTGCAGCTTCATTACTGTAATTAGAGCCTGTGCAACAGCAAGGGTATGTGATAGCTCTTCCAGGGAGAAATGATGGTTTTGGTTATCGCTAATTACCACTCTTCCCTTTGCAGTAGCTACTTTTGGCTGACAGTGTCTGTCTATTCTGGGTCCTTCCAACCTGCCTTTCTTATCCCATCCCATCCTATCCATGTCCAGAGGCACCAGTTTGATTCTCTCCACATGCTTATGAAGTTGCAGAAGGTGGAGCAGCCTTGGCTCTCGGTACTTTCCTTTCACATCACACTATAGACATGTTCTGGTTTGCATAAGACACTTCCTTACATATGACACTTCCTTACACAGCTTTGGAAGTGGTTGCTTCTCTTTATTCTTTTACTCTCTCCTTCAGAAGAAAATCTGTGTAACTTTACACAAAATACCTGTAAGTAATAAATGAGCAGCAACTTCTGAGGCCGTGCAGATGTAAAGAGCATGCATTTGTAATGTGGCAGTTGCAGACAAAGCACTTACCTACAGAAAGCAGGTAATATCTGTAAAGTACTGTGCTGATAGGGAAGTCTTTTTTTCTGGAAAGGAGATGGCTCTGGAGCTGTGTTCTGTCATTCTGCTATCAACTATTACAAGTATGTAGAGTAACTACTTTTTAATGCTCCAGTGATGTTAGATTCATCTTTGGTGTGAGTATGACAAGAGTAGTTTTTTGTTACATGCTATTCCTGCATCAACAGCACAAACTTTGTATCCTGTTTTAAGTTAGCGGGACACAGAAGAATAAAAGAATAAGAAGAATAAAAATATCTGGATCGAATTAAACTTTTGATATCATCTAGTTCATTCCATCATGGAATATGAACTATAGTACTGACCGTATGAGTCCATCTATTTTTGAAAGCCACCGATAGAAGGTATTCATAGCCTTCATAAATATCATGCTCCACTACCCATCTAAAACTATAATTTAAAGTTTGGTGGTTTTAGTTTTTTGTTTCTTTTTACAGCAAATGTCAATTTCTTTTGCTGCACATGATGTTTGGATTTTGTTTTACATTCAGTGTAAATAGACTAAGGTTTTATATGCATCAGTCTGATGTTACACTTAGTCTTTTAAAGAGGTTTCTATTCCATTTGTTCTAGTTCTTTATCAGAAAACATAACCTGAAAGTTCTTTACAGCTTTCTTTTAAGTGTGATATCCAGTACTCCAGAGGAAATTACCTAAGTGATGAGTATCCTGGATTTACTGCTGTTCAGACAATATCACTCCTAAAGTGTCCTGCATAGTAACACGTTCCCCACTTTTTTTTATAATAATTCCCCAGACCGTTATTTTGCAGTACTGTCACCAAACCTGTTTATTCCCAAGACTTTGCATCTTAAGCATGTTATGTTTCCCTTGGCACGTAAACAATAAGAAGCCATTTGACTATTTCTCTAACTTACCATGAAAAACCTCTCACAAAACTTAGTAATTCCACTGCAACATAAGCTACAGTCAGTTTGTAGTTTTGTTTCATTATGTAGATAATTTTTGTAAACACTGAGTAGTTTCAGACTAAAAATCAGGAGAGCCTTAGAAACTCTGGATGATGTTTTAGTTGAATGATGCAAAGGTTTATGTTCTGAGTACTGTTGGGTGATACTGTAACCATGGAAGCTTTAAGATAATCAAAGGTTAGTTATCACTATGTATGAGCTCATTTCAACAAAATCTTCCACATTCCAGGCAACTTGTTAAAACCCTGCACTTTAGTTCAATGATCCATTCTAATTTCTAGCTTGAATTTCATAACTTCTTTCTGAAATTATATTTATAAATATGCCAGATTATGCATATTCATCTTAATCGTATCTGTCAATGAGTTGCAAATTTTATTTCCTAGCATGGCCAGGTACATCTCCCAGCATGGAGCTGTGTCTGTTCGCTAGAGGTTCCTAGAGCTAGTCAGAGCTTTTAATAGAGCGTGCTCCCTTAACTTCATCACGAAAACAAGTGCAGTGCTTGTTTTGCTCAAAAGTTCAATGAATGGTTCTGTTCAAGCAGAAATTAAAAAGAGGGGAGGGAAGGGTACAAGAAATAATAATGCTGAAACAAAACATGTAACAAACAGCTGATGAAAGGAGGAGTTATTTTCCATTATCAGTACTAAAGACAAAAGCGCTAGGAGGCAAGCTTGAATAGTACCCTGTTTGTAGGATGCTGGGGGTTGAGACAATGCTGTCTTCCTTAATGAAATGGGGAGGAGGGGGGGGGGGAATTTAGTAAAATCCAGTTCAATTTAGTAGAAATTGCTGTCACTAAAACATTGTCATGTGCAATATTTATTGGCAAAAAACTAGAGAAAATACCCTGTAAAGGCTGAGCAGTGAGATAAATGAACAAGAAAGCTATGGGGATTTTAAATGATAGTGCTTATAAATTTGATACAGCTTAGGTTTAGCTGTGGTAGATAGCAGAAATCTAAATGACACTTTGCCTATATGTTATGTACCTGAGAATGGACACCTTCAGACTTAGAGTTGAAACTAAGCTTGTGAATAGAAAAATGCAGGATTTTATGGTGCATTTCCTGAAAGGATACTAAGGCAATCCAGGAACTGAAGAGTTGCAAAGTCAACTGGTTTAGATTTAATATTTCACCTTGGATACATTGGAAAACATTGTAGGACTTCTATATTTTGTTATAGCTATTCAGAGATGCTTTAGACCAGAACTCTGTAACTGTTTTCATTTTAATTATACAGAAAGTAGTTTCCTGCAATTTTTTTTTGGTGTGTGAATAACTGAAGGCATTATTTAATGCATGTGAATATAATTGGAATTTTTAGATGGGACCAAAAAACAAGAAACACTTATGCTAACAAGTAAAATGCTTTTATCTTCAATTCTATACTTCATGCATGATTCAGTCTATCATATCTTCTATTTAAAATTTTATCACACATTATGTATGCTTATAAAATAGTATTTTCACTGAGCACAACAGATACTACTTGTTTAAAGCAGATAAGTATGGACAGAAAATATGTTGATATCATAATCACCTGAACTGCAATTGGTGATGTGAACAGGGAAGATTTTTCTCACAGCTTAACACAAAAGCTTTCAAAACACTGAGGAGAAATACTCCCAGCCCCCAAGCTCTGAAGGAGAGTGCTCCCTGGAGAGGCAGGGTTTTAGCCCTTCATTTTAAGTCTAAGGTGTTTCAGAATTCCTTTGGGTCAGATTTTCCTTCTGTTTGAAGCAGTCAGTCATGCAGGAAAACTGTGCTTACTGTCCTGTCTGTAGTCAAAGCATTTCCTTAACAGAGGTATATGAAATACTGCAAGAAACCATGAGACTTTCTATTTTAACAATTCCTGTTTTTATTGGTATTCAGCTGCAAAGCAGGCAGCTGGCTTTACTGATTAATGCCTTTCTTTACATGAGTGAAGAAATCCTAGTACCAAAATGTTACTATAAGCATAGTCTACGACTCTTAAATTGATGAGGAGTTTCTTTGTTCAATGAGAGAAGTTGTGGCACTTTTTTAAAATAAATCCTTGCAATGATTGTATCAAAACCCCATTAAAGCTGAAGAGGTAAAGCAGTGGAACAACAGCAACTGTTCTCATGAAGTCCTCTATGTTCGGAGCTGTTATTGGAGATTGAAGGTCAAGCACAACAACCGTGTTCACCCACTATCATGCCTGTGTTCTCCCTCCAGTGTGAGTCAAGAAGCTTGCCATGCTTATTCCACCACAGAAAGTAAATAAGGTTGCAATAATATTATATCTAATAACATTATTTGCAGTTAGAATGTAAGAGTTGGTTATGGTAACTATAGTAAAAAATAATCTTTTATGAAAAAATCTGGTATGATGTGTGTTATGGGAAACCCCTTTTTGCCTTTTGGCTGAACATTGCAGGAGAGAGAACAGGGGGCAGGAAGAAACCAGTCTGGAGGAAATAATGAGGCAACCACAGCACAGCAGCAACCTTGACCAGAGAGATGGAGGTGGGAGGGGAGAGTGGACAAGAAAATGTTTCATCAAGGGAAGCTGAAACAGAAGTTTCAGAGAGGACAGTGAAAATCTCACTGACCATGAAGTATAGACCGGACCCCCCATAAAGATTTGATTGGTAGTAAAAGCAATGGCTCTAATTGTTGTGGCATAATTAGAGTTGTTTATGAGAAGCTGTTAAGATTGCACATTGCTTTGATAATTGGTATGTCGAAAGAACAAATAATTTATGAACAGACTTGAGGAAAAAAACACCAAACACAAAATCTCCTCTTCAGCCTGTTAATGAACAATATTGTTTGTGTCAAAGATATGAAGGGTGACAGGTCTTTGGATGATGATCAAGAGAGAGAGGAGCTTGTCTGTGGAAAAAAGATGTGGAGGACACCAGAAATCAATTGTGTGAGCTATAATTTTGTTGCCAGTAGAGAATCTTGTGCCTTCATGTGAGACTGAAATGCTTGTGGTTGAAACCCTGCTGAGAGGGCTTGGCTTGGCCTGTGCACACTCACTGTGCTGTGGTCCAGTACTCAGGGCTTATTTACACTTACAGAGAAAGCTGTCAGTAAAAGGCAGAGGGGTTTAGGATTTTGATTTTGTATTGAATATAGTGAAATAAATCTAATAAAATGTTTGTTAACTATGAAAAACCTTGTGATTTATTTGGTAATGTAAGGAGAATGTTTTTGTACTATTTTTGTGAAGTTATGTTTTCACTTTGAGTTGTGTTAAACAGGTTTCCACTGCAAACATGACCAAGGACGTTAACTTCTGATGCAATATTTTATTTATATTTTTCATTGCCATCTTTCTATGGTTTTATGAAAATAGGAATGCCATTACCTTTTAAGAACTTTGCCTGTTTAAATACTTAAAATTGAAACATTCTTGTGTCTTATTTATTGCATATTTATGTTGATCATGTGTTTTTGATTACATTGTATATTTAGTTCTAAATATACAAGATAAGATTTTTATGGGTACCTACAGGTACTGAAAAGGGCACCATCAAATCGCTTGGATAAACAATACAAAATTTTATAATACTTTAAAATCTTACATTCAGGAAAGAAATCTTGAGTTTTATAAATCCACTTGAATGTAATACAACTGGATTCCAATTTTCTGTCAGGACTTTTTTTTATTATTATACAATACTAAATTCTGACTTTAAAATTTTATTTTCAAAATTAATTGCTATTATTTCCTTAAAAATATGAGTATTCCCTTGATCTGTGCTTCAATTTACCTCTCATTATTAATTTTACAGGCAATAAAATCCCTTTGGTTCACGCTTTCTATAAATTCCCATACGAGAAATTTGAATGTAAGCTGCTGTGCTTAAAAATGCAATACAAAGCTTGGACACTTATGCTTTGGTACTAAGATGCAGGGAAACCTCAACTTCTGTAAACCAACCTTGACAAACCTTTAGAACTGGGCCTATTTAACTTTGCAAACATGCCTGAGTGACCTCTGAACAGCAAACAGAAATGAATGATCTAGACAGTTGCTTGGTGTATAGAGTGTTTAGGTCAAACTACTGATGGGAATAATTCTAAACATTTCAATGCAATTTCCCTCCTTGACTTTAACTTCTAGAAAACTGGTCACAATTCCAATAGGTATAACTTGCTAGTACAGCACTGGCATAAAAACAAAAACCCTGCAGGACTTTTTGTGGAGCCCATACTATTTTTTCAGTCATACATGTTTCTCTCTGGGTTACATATTTTGTAAAAATCAGTAGAAAATATACATAATCTGTGCATACATATGTACATGTGTAATATCTATAAGTACACATAGAAGGGACAAAGGCTTGTGTTCCTTCTTTCTGTTCTGATCTATTTACTCACTGTGTCCTCTTTCATGAAAAAAAAAAATCTAATCGGAATTGTTGAAAAAAACAAATTCAACAGAGGATGAAAATCTGCTACCAGCTGTGGGTGTGCTAGAATTCAATGCTGCAGTGTATCAAATAAAAGGAGCAGGTTGCCCACAAAGAGACAATATCTTCCTGAGATATGCTTACAGACAGATTTGTGGTGTTTGTTGAATAGACATAGACTGCTAGAAAGTTCAATACAGGCTTGGATATGTCAGCAATAATAGCCACCTAAACAGTGTTCTGTAACCAGTGGTGGAAGCTGTGATGGCCTCCTGAGTTCACACTCTGTCTCTTTATCTTTCCTTAATACAAACTTCTAGGGCATAAAATGGAGTAAAATGTTTTTCTGAATGTATATACTTAGCATAAAATGAAAGCAAAAGTGGTTTTTGACGATGAGATGCCAGGAGTGTTCCTGAGATCACCACAAAGACTTTCTTCGTGTCCTCTCAGCTGTGGCACTTGCAGTTAATTACTAATGCTTTCCCCAGAGGTGCACTTGTAAAGCATTCATTGTGCTGGTGCAGCAGCACTGGAGTGTACTGAAATGGGTATATTGTGTGCTCACAGGACAAACCAGAGGGATGAAAGGAAATCAATGCTAACCGAATATGGAAACGCAAAATAGGGAAGTTAACATTTGGCTTTCAGATTTCTAAGAGAATATTGTTATGGAAAAAGTAAAAAGTAATTTCAAGATTAATTATCATTTTAGTAGGATATATGGAAAATTATTTTTGAGCATCACTGGACATTGAGGGTGAATAAGGATTGTGGTAAATAAGAAATGTTATCTTAGAATTATGGAGATGTGAAACAACCTCTTTCAAATAGAAGCTCAGGATCAATATGCTAAATAAGGGACTTGAACACCTTTTTACAGATAAGAAAGTGTCTGTTAAATCATTTCAGCTCCCACAGTCTAGTCAGGATTCTACCTCACCAGATACTGTTATAATTGGTTGTCCTGGGAAGGAAGTGTTTGGTTCTCATTGGTGATGGATGGATTGCTGTCCAGAGTCATCATCCCAAAGTCTATTCCATGAGGAAGTGAACAATGACCATGTCACAAACATCGTGCAATGCAGCTGCCATTAATGGGGATTTCTCTTGATATCTGCTGGCATGGATTGGTTGCTCTTGCTCTGCAGCTGCACACTCAACACAGTCTGTCCAAGGACAAACAGTCCCCTAGTGGCTTTTGAAAAATATTTTTTTGATAATGCCAAGGACATTCCACCCAAAAAAGAAAAGGGAGCCAGATTTCTTTTGACCAACATGAATAAGACTTCAAATTGTTTCATGAAATTGGCGTGGGAAAAGGCCAGTCCAAGGGAAAGAATATATAGATGGGCACAAAATCATAAAGGACTGATATAATTTTTTGCTGTGTTTTCTGAATAGATAGAAAGCATCCATGTTTTGCTAAAAATACAGTTATTGTGACTGTATGTGAGAATCTCTTGGAAATAATACTGATAGGGTGCAGATACAGCAAAGAACTCTTATGTTCATTAATACTAGGACATTATGTGGACATTATTCCTGTGTGCTTCCAGAAGAGCAGTTTGAGGAAGCTAGTCTGCATCAATATTAATTAATAAAGATACATTTTAGAGTAAAAAATAAACATGTAGATTTCCACTTGAATGAGCTGTCGGTACTTAAAAGGTCTTGGCAGAGAAGTTGCAATGTTTCAAATTGTAACTGTATTCACTTACAAGTAAATATTTTGCTGTTGAAATATTTTGTTATGAAAGATGGCTTCTTCTAAAGTTATGGAATATGTGAAAGGAGTATACTTACTTGAAATCTGAATATACTAGCATTTTCTTTAGCCTAGTATAATCATGCAGCACTTTATTACTTAATATTTAACTACTAATGCTATTTAAAATTCATAAGTGTATTCTAGGTGCATCTGATCTCAAAGTGAAAAAGCAATGCATAATTGCTTCCATAGGACACTGCTTCAAGGAAAAGTCAACTAAACAGTCACAGAACTTTAACATGTTCCTGTCTTGCATTAAATTCATCCCCTGCAGTGTAATGTAAACTAGAAAGGATGAAAGCATCACTATTTTTAGTAGTGCAAAGGATGTGGCTTGTGTATGTCTCCTTATTTAACTAATTTAACTCATCTTAGTGACAGTTATTTTAAAAATGGCGGATTTGGATCCAGAGTGGCTTCAGGACAAATGAAGTAAAGTTAAATGCAACACAGCAGCTGCCATGAAAACATTAAAGTGGTTTAATTCTTGAATATTTTATTATAGAATAAATAGGAAAAGTCTAATTCAAATGAATGAGAGAGGCAAAAAAAGACTTTTAAAAAAAGTAAGTATCTGGACTTGAGGCAGGGTCCACATCAGTTGCTGGGACAGGTTGCTGCAGGCTATAATGAAGTTCCCCACTCATGTTTTAAAGTAGCCCTCAGGTTGCTTGTGTATTGTCAGAGATTTAAGGTTTAGCATGTGCTTTTATATTAGGGGCATAATGCTCCAGTTACCATGTTAGTATACTAAAACTGTATTTTGAGAGGTATATATATATAGTTACCATTACTTTGTGTATTTTAGAATTTAATTTCTTGGCTATGAATTACCAACAAAATTTGTAGTTAGTGTAGCTGGAAGTAGGTTCTTATTGTAGTAGCAGTCAAATAATGGTAACTGAATAGAAGCATAGAAGGGCATTTAAAATGGAAACTTTTTGTAGTCAGCTGGGTACAGGTGCAAGCAGGCTGAGTGGAACAACCCCCAGGATGCCCTTTGTGCTGACACACCACTACAGCTGTTGCGTGTTGTTGTGCAGAGTTCATTGCTTCTTTTCAATGATTTCACTAAGAAATTCTTTGCATATGACTGCTGGACAAGCAGAAAAAATTTCGGAATATTCAGCATAGCCTAAATTATTCAGGGTGACTGGTCATATGAAAGAGGTAGATGGTAGGTTGTCTTCATTTTACAATAAAATTGACCTTTATTAGATTATTGTCTTCCTCTCCTGCTCTGGGTTTTGTGTAGTTTAAAATGTTATGAGGCATTGATAGTGAGCTTTGTGACATGGGTGAGATAAACATCAGTGTCAGGCATTGTATAGCAAACAACTTGAAAAATATTTCAATACATATTTTTTCTGATATTTTCAAAGGCAATATTTTGACACAGTTTCTAATAATAAGGAGCAGCACAGGCTTGTTTCCCCCAGTTGGCTTAATCCCTTTTAAAATAACCAAAAGACCCTTTATTCATCTTTACTATGGATAAGGTTATCCCAATGTAAACCAGGGTTTTGCTGTAATTCCAAACAGGTTGCTTATCCTATGTTGAATGGAGTCATCCAAGCTGTTTTAATGCAATTTTTGTGGACAAAGACTTGAATCTTCAGCCAGCTTTTCCTAGAGCCTCTTGTGGCACTGACTGGCACAGACCACCTGCAACGGGTGTGCAACGAGAAATCCTTTTATATTAACTGCCGTACTTGAGTATTTATATCTTTTCCCCTTCCTATTTCTTATCTCCATACTGAGATCACTGGCAAGGGCACTAATATAATTCTAAAAAGCATTGAATACAAGGGAGTAAAATTATTCAAGCAAGCACCATATTGGAGACCAACTTCAGAAACGTGTTTTTCTGTGGGGTTTTTTGTGTCCCTGTGGCATTAACCTAGTAAGGCTTCTCTAACAAAAGCGATTTGAATACCTTTTCTTTTAACCTATAAACTGGTGCTGTGACCTGTAGAACAGCAGAAACAAAGTAAAAATGTGAATGCCAGGGGAATTGTAGTTTGGCTTGTAGTTTAAAATGTGTGTGCAAGAAAGCTGTGACGTAGCAACAGATCTTTTAAGTATATGAATGTTGTGAGGTGGGAGAGAATTTTTCCTGTTCACCTATGGACTGCTGTGTAATGACATTATTTTCTATTATTTCAATAGTGAAAAATCACACACTCTTCAAGGTTTTTTTGAGGGTTGAAAGCAGATCCTGCTGCCAGACATGTCTTTTTTATGTCAAAAGTATGAAATGTGTAAAGGAAAATGAAAATATGAAATATGCTGGGAAAAGTTAATGCATAGAAATTATAGATAAGTAAAGAGTTAGGGAAAGAAGCTGACTGTAAATAATTATTTTCAAATTTATTGAACAGATTACAAATAGCCTGCTCCAATCAAGAAATGTAAGTATTCTAATATAATGATAAAATCATTTAAGAATCCAGTGCTTAGAACCTAGTCAAAATAAATTTGACAGCAGGGAATCACTAGTATGTCTGGCTACTGGCACAGTGTGTGCTATCCAAGCCTCTACTCTGTTTTTTATCACTACCAAATCTAGAGCTAAAAGATGGAAGTGGTAAGGAACATAAATTTACTTGAAAACAAACAACAAAACAAAATCAAAACCCTAGTTTCTGTGTATCAGCAGGTCACCAAAGCTATCCATTTTGGGTCAAGCGAAAAAATATGCCATTTCAGTTCCAGTCTCTATATTCTGAATTTTAGATTTAGCTACAGAACAAAAATCCTGATTTTCTGTTGAGAGCTGAAAAGCTAGGACTTGGTTTTAGCTGCCACAGTATTTATGCTTATTCAAATTGCTTCATAATTTTGTCTCTGCTGCTCCATATTCATGTATTGTATTGAATCTTTTTGGTTCGAGTTTTTCTCAAAGATAGTTCAAGATTTCAAAAAAATTCTGCTAAGTTTTTAACTTCTTTAAATATGTGACCTTCTATGGTATAGTCATGCCTGAATAATTTTGGTATGAAATTCAGAATTAGAACATGTTTGAGGAGCCCTAAGAAGAGCTGCAGCTCTTGGGGGAAGACAAGGGGTGTGATCTGAAGCAACTCGTGCCCGGTGCTGTTGTGTTTCACTGGCACTCTGTGGGTTGTCAGTCCCATCTGTGGCTGCCTCAGCTCCTGTCACAGGTGTCAGTCCACGTTGCATCCAACAGCTCTGCAAGAGCAATATGACTGTAAGGACTTTACCATAAATAGAATTAGGAAACTGCTGTGAAACAGTGTTTATGACTGTGTGTGAAAATTTACTGCTAGTGATTTTACTAAAAATAGCTGTATTTCTTTTTTTTAAGTGGTGCTGGATTTTGTAATTGGTGTTGCTATTGGGAAACACAACAGGACCTTTCCCTGTTGTAACCACGCTTCAACTCTTCATTTGGCGTTGTGTCCCTGTTCCATATTACACAGTTTAACTTGTATAGTAAGAAAACAGTCTGAAGCCCTGGGTCCTTAGTGGTTTTTCTGGATAGCTCTCTTCATTAATATGAATTGATTGACACTGTCAAAGAGAAGAAGGCTCAGTGTTTTGTTTGTTTGCTTAAAATTGGATGTCCTTGAGATGTATTACAATGGAAATACTCTTACATTTCATCCCCAGATAAAAGTTTGTGTTCAGGATATTAACAACAAGGTTCCTGCCAATGGCTAGAATGTTTTCATAGGAAATGAGAGAGCAAAAAGAAAGTATATTAGTGGATCATAGGGTGATTTAGCATAGTCAATAATGAAAATTAAAACATCTACTGAATATTTGAGTATGGTCAATAACTAGCATTTATATATGCAGCTATGTGATTTAGACTATATTCATGCATTTTAAAGAAAGAATAACTTATTTTTCCCTCACCTTTAGTATAGGTAGACTATTATTGCAAGCTTTTTTTAGTGAATAAATGTTGTCCATCTGCATTGCTGAAAAAAAATCTCAAGGTCTTTAGTAATTTGAGAGAGATCAAGGTCTCCAAGTTAAGTTTCTGTTAATGTTGTGAAAATGAGTGGCCTGAAAGTGGAAGGATGCCATGACTAAATACTCCCAGTTTGCAGTTGAGATCCTCAGCTGTTCTGAGACATAGCAGCTCCCTCTCCTAAAGGTTACTGCAGAATCAGGCAGCTCTCTACAGGCCTGGATCTGTGAGGCTGTGTTAGCTTTTTGGATGGGTAGGGAATTTTTGAGAGAACAGATAGTACGAGCATAGGCAAAGGGTCAGATACAAATAGCTGTGAAAAGTTAGGACATGGTGTTTTCAGTAAGGGGAGGTGTTTGCTTGTTCTGCCAAGGGATGATTTTGGAACTTCTGCATGCCAGGTAGCATAAAAACATGTATTTAGGATTTAATCCCTGCCTGAAGGAGTTCATATTTTTAATATGAGAATAGGAACACAGCATATACATTATATGAGTTACAGTTAATGCAGTAAAAGATTTAAATGCAAAACATAAATTGATGTGAACAGAATAGAATTGTAGACAAGGTCAGGCTACAAAACAGTGAAAATTCCCAGAGGAAACAAAGTTTGCTACTCTCTCATATCTATTATTTCAAGGAAATTATTTTTGTCTAGAATAAGATCAGGTTAATAGAGTTGTGTTTCTTAACAGGAAGTTACGAATCAGAGTACACTGTGTGCCTGTAGCCAGGAATTACTCCAACATTCCTTGCTACAAAGAGGACATTGAGGTGTTGGAGTGTGTTCAGAAAAGGGCATGGAGCTGGGGAAGGGTCTGGAGTACATGTCCTGTAAGGAGCAGCTGAGGAAGCTGGGGGTGTTTCGTCTGAAGAAAAGGAGACTCAGTGTGACTTTATCACTCTCTACAGCCACCTGAAAGGAGTTTGTAGCCAGCTGGGGGTTGGGCTCTTCTCACAAGCAGCAAGTGAGAGGAAACTGCCTCAAGTTGCATCAGGGTAGGTTTGGATTAGATACTAGGGCAAACTTCTTCACTGAAAGGGTTGTCAAGTGTTGGAACAAACTGCCCAGGGAAGTTGGTGAGTCACCATCCCTGGAGGTGTTTTAAAAAGATTTGTAGATGTGACACATGGTTTAGTGGTGGACTCAGCAGCATTAGGTTGATTGTTGGATTCAGTGAAATCTACCTGAGTGATGCCTCTGTTAAACGGAGCTGGTTTCATGGAGGAATGCGAGAAGGACAAGAATAGTTTGTGTGAATGGGATGTTTTCTAGTTTTTTGTTGGCTTCCACATATAACATGTTTTAGTTTTGAAGTAATGCCTGAATAGCCCAGTGTCTGTAGGAGGATTGTGCAAAGGAATACAGGTCAGAAGTAGAAACAGTAAAATCAAATAAATGCCCACTGAATCAGACATTAAGACAAGAACAGAATAAAATTCAGATATTCCTGTCTGAATAGGATATACAGCACAGAGCTGTGTTAAAGACATCTGAATGTTATGTTATGGGAAGGGTAGTGGTATTTAAAACTTTAAATATTTCAATTGTTATGGTTTTTTGCTCACTAAATACATTTAAATTTGTTTTTATCTAACCATAATCTTTTCATGGGCTTCCTAGTAAATAATTCCAAAGAAAATGGCTTTTATGATGAAGGAGGAAAAATACATTTTCTAAATTCCATGTATTTTAGCTGTAATTATAGCTACAAATTATTTATCTGGTTGACAGATGAAAAAGCTCAAACTATCATGACAGTGTGACTCAGTGCAGGCCAGATCAGTTTTGTTAAGAGCTTTCTGCTGCGTTTTTTTACCTCCTAACCTCTTTGCTTTCTCCTGATGATGAAATGTGGCAGGATTTGTTTTTCAGAGAACTCCAGGCTGATCTAACATGCTGAGGCTTGTGCTGCACTAGCTGTTAGGTTTTGTAAAGCCATCATGATTCAAGACCTGCCTGTCAGAAGATACTTTAAAAGTGTATAAAAAAACTGCCTCTGTATACTTTAAAAAAAAAAAAAAAGAGTGAGAGTGGACTTCTTATATTAATGGCAATGCAATCAGTGGTGAATGCCTCTTATCAGGAGCCAGAAGCATTATGAGCCTGAGTTTGGGGCAAATCTCCAGCTGCATGTAAACCAACAGTAGTAGAATTACAGCACACATTTGATCTGGGCCACTAGCACTGAATGCAAGAAAAGAGTAAACTGGTTCAAGTAGAGTTCCCCTTTTGTGGGAAATAAAGATTTCTTAGCCTGCCAAATCACGGGCGGAAGCTTCTTACAGTTGGTTACTCAGGCACACAGGCAGTGGCAGGATCCCTGAGTAATACAGACCATGGCTACTTGACTTGTGCTGCTTTGTGCAGACAGTGACACCAAGTGAAACTAAAATGGACAGGTTAGGACGTATAAGAGAAGATTTGTATCAAAGATATTGATCTAAGTTTTTTCAATCAGGAAACTTCAGTGGCATCTTCTTGATGCATCCACTGAAATTAATAAATTCAGGAATTTGGCAACAATCAGAAGACAGTCGGGCTCTCAACTGCAGGATGTGTAAAGTAAATTCACTAGATGCATGCTTCCATACTAATAATATCAGACTTGGCATGTATACTCCCTTCTGTTCAATAGGAAAAGTACAACGTAAGGTGCTACTCGTTCTGTGGGGAAGCAGTAATGGGCACTTGATACAAGTGATAACTATTACAGTTGCAACTTCCCTGCACCCATGGTGTTAAACCTATGTTCCAAGCAAAGTAGAAGCTGGAGTACAAGAGGAACCAGAAGTGAACAATATGGCTCTGTATTCTAAAGGAATAGGGCCACCTCGTGTTTGGGTGTTGATGGATCACTAGCAAAAAACTCAGCAAAATTGCCCTGGCTGATCCTGTGATTGCAGGTGCTGTTTTGGTCAGTGCTGTCAGGTCAGCCTTCTCTGAGTTGTTTCACAGAGGAGATGAAGTATTGTAGCAAGTCTTGTTGAAAACCAGCAAACACACAGTTCTGAATTAGTTTTGTTATCAGATCAGATTTGCTTCCATGCGATTTGTCATCAACTAATGCTATGAATATTCTTAGGGAACTAAGCAAGAAACAAATTTTGCTGTGAGAACCAGAGTCAATATATTTTAAGTCATAACCTATAGGCAAAAAAGATCTTATTTTAAATTACTGTCATTAAAAGTATCAGTGCTCTGAAGTGACGTTACTGTTACAGATGCAGACAAGCATAAATGTCTCAGCTGACAGATTACAATCTAGTGTTGTTCATGGGAATTAAAGGCAGAGCAAACACTTGTTCTTGAGCCAGAAACCTTGAACTCAGAGGGATGCTTATGTGTTATGGTCTAGTAATGACTTTGACTCGTTCTTGGGCTTCTCTGAGCCTGCTTCTTTGATGCATTAATATGCAGGGGGAAAGGGTTTTGCAATGAAATGAATGAATGTGATTTGGTAAAATAAGGAGTAATTTGTTGAGTATCATTCTCAGCAGCCCATCATTGATCCGCCTACCTTTTAGGTGGATGCAAGTACAACCAGGAACATTTATTTCTAATATTTATTTTGTTTTTATTTAAACCATGTGAAAGAAGAAAATTTGCCCAGTGATTATGTGAAACAAATCACCCCATTCAGGATAGATCCGAGGTGCCTGTTCACTGCAGGGTGGTGAGCAACAAAGCTTGCTTGGTTTGTATACAAATCAAAAAAACAGACATTAGAAGCAAACAGCTTAGCAGGTGTCCAGAAACTCATAGAGGCTTTCTACATGATCAGATTCAAAGAAAAGTAAGTACTACTGTGTTTGAGTTATTATGTAGCTAAGAAAACATTTTTTGTGTGTGCACCCAAATTGTCGTGGTGTCATTCAAGACGGTATTGTTATCAGAAGCAGTATTTGCAGGAAGAGCCTATGGAAGGTTGAACATGCTTGTCCCCAGTGTTGGCCTATGTTTTCTTCCAGGAAGAAAAGTTCTGAGAATACTTATATCAAATTAACTGGAGCTTCCCGAGCTACGATGCAGGAAAAATAGAATAATTTTGTAGGCCTGCTGTGAATATAATCCTCTTTTCTATTTAGGTGTATCTTTCTGTTATGAAAGCCAGCCTTGTAGCTGTGCTGAAATGTGAGCTATAAGGAATTTGTGGAACCTTTAAAAATGCATGAATTTCTGTGGAAGTATGGAGTGGGTGTCTGCTACAGAGATAGCTGATAGTGGACTGAAAGGCATTGCTGCTAGTCACTGTGTGGTGAGAATTTTTGCACCTTTGAAAACTACATTTTCCTGCATTTAAGCATGTAATCATCTACATCTTATGCTGATTGCTGAGTTTTTTAGTGTTTGTTGGATTCTATAACCATATTAAATATATACAAATATGTTTCAGAATGAAGGCAAGAGGTATTCTGAAATAAATTCAGACTTTCAGTTCTTAGTATTCATCCTTAGGTATCTGATATTTATAATGAAGGTACATAGATTTGAAACTACCTTTTCCTAAACTGTAGCTAATGTAGGAACTTCATAAACTCCCTTGAAGCAACCAGGAAGGTAACTGCAATTCAGTAATAATATGCCTGAATGTCTTCTCTCTTGTTTATCCATCCTTCAGTCTTCCACTAATTTGTTGGATTTTTTCCCTAATAAGAAAATAGCAGAGGAACATGAATGTGCTCTCAAGTTAAGCAGATTAGTTTGCCATCCACAAAACCCACAACTGCTTTCATTTGATTTTTTTCTGTGATATAAGATGTAAGATGAGCATGAGATGTAAGATCAGCACGAGTGTCTTAATACATGTTTGTAGAGGTCCAGAGAGAAACATCCAGTGAAAAAATGAAAGGCCATACACTTAGTTTTCCTGCATTTAGTCATTTTGGCTTTCTAGAAAGTTCTGAGACTTGGTAATGAAAAAAAAAAAAAAAAAAGCCATAAATGCTGCATGAGTTTTATATTAAATGAACTTTGAAGTCTACCATTTTCAGAATAAAATATGTAATGAGAAACTATAGATATATCTGACTGGACAACAACTCTGCAAACTTGTATTTTTTCAGCACTTCAGAGAAAGTTGTGTGATTACCTATTATCAAAAACAGGGAATGGTGCCATTAACTGATACTTTAATCTTATGAAAGCAAATATTCACATGTATCTCTGGTTTAAAAGAAAACAATTTAATTGCTTTATTTCCAAGTATTGGTTTTTTCCATTAACTAAACAGTGGGTTCTGGCCATGCTCTGACTTTTTGCGATATTGGTTGGCATATTCAAAGACTGGCTTAGTCCTTGCAATGCTTTGTATGTTTTCGAATTGGTAAGACCTTGAGTAAAGTATTTTTATGTGGTCTGAGTTGTGTTATTTTCTTATGTGTGTCTGTAAATGCCCACTTTGACATTTTAAGTAGACAGCATTTTCAAAGGGAGATTCAAGCCTTTTAGCAAAGTTTAAAGTAGGAGGCAAAGGTCAACATTTTAGTATATTTCTAATGCGGTACATTTTGGACTGATTATTTATCTCTGTATTGTGGTGTTCACAAACCTTTGTGATTTTTAACTCAGTTGTTTTAATGTAAATGCTATGGGCTTTTAAAGGATTTCTTTTTTCTTCGCTATATATAGGGATTTATATTGTCAGTGATTTGATTTAAAAAGAGTAGTTGGCCTACTTTTAGGGCTTGTCCATCTACTAAAATCTTGTGTTTCTGAAATCTAAATGTTGTGCGTAATTTTGTCAATCTAGTTAGTGACATCAGTGTTATAAAATAGCTCTTCTGTATTCCACATTTATTCTCTAGCACTGAAGTGCTGAAGGGCATGAGGTGAAAAGCCTAAGATTGTAATGGGATGGCTCAGATGTGGATTGCCAATTTTCTGGAGTGTAGAGTACACATTGAATAAATAGAAATCTTAGCAGTCACCAGGAAGGAAGGTTTTCAGAGGAGTATTAAATGACTCAGGAGTTAATGAATTCATTTGTGGTGGTACCATTGTCACCTAAACCAAATGCCTCTGTCCTCTAAAACATTCAAAGCTTTTCCTTTCGCAAAGCAATGTGTCTTTAATACTTAAAATTCATTAATTATCAATACTGTGCAATATTACTGTTGACTTTAAAAATCCTCATTTCTATAATAAAAGGATGAATACCCAGATTTTTTTTCTTCTTTTTTCTAACCTCAGCATTTTTAAAAATGTCCAGTTCAAGGTATTTAGAGACCTTAAAACAAAACAAAACAAAACAAACAACAACAAAAACAAAAAAAAACCCACCAAAACCAAAAACAAACAAACAAAAAAAAAAACAAACAAAACATAACTTATTAACTGATGTAAGGGATGTAGTCTGTATATGCAGATTTGTCCTTGATTAGTAAAAAGCCAAACCAGTAAAGAATAGGAAAAAGAATTAACAGTTGTTTATGTGGTTTTTGTCATGTGGTCTTTCTGTTTGTTTGGTTTTTTCACCCCTTTTTATGACTGCATTTATCTTAATAGGTATGGAGAAATACAGCTTGGGCAGATGCTCTCTCTGGAAAGCAGCCACTCACTCCAGGTGTGAGCAGGGCAAGGACTTAAGATTTGAGCAACGAGTATTTTATGAAGAAACTGGACACAAATGGCAGATCTGGAGCATCCCAGAGTACTCCGAAACTGAAGTCTACATGTGAGTCATTTATTTATTTCAGAACTTCAAATGCATTGGTTGTAATCTACACTTGATAAGGAATGGCAGAGAGAAAAGTGAGATCTCAATAGGGGTCACACATTTATTGCAAAAGGTTGGCAGTTAGGAAGCAGAGTGGGATAGAAATGGCAAAATTCAGGTTTCCTGAGAGTCCTCCTGTGGTGAAGCGATGAGCCACAGCCTTGGTATAACTGTTATTCACACTGTCTTTGAGGTTTGCCCTGAGAATTTAATGTAATAGAGTCTGGTAAAGCTCGTGGAGGCAACTTCATGCAAGACTTTTGAATCTTCAGGTACTTGCTATCTTTGTTGGTCTGAGGAGGAGTGGATTCCAAAGTTTTAACTGGGATGAGACCTTTAGCATGGATTTTTCTTCTCTTTATTTATAATGCACTTTTTGTTTCAGATAGGAGATATATATATTTGTTTGGTTTGTTGTTTTTGTTTTTGGGGTTTTTTTTTTTTTTGTGTGTGTGTGGTTTTTTTTGGTGGTTTGTTTGGTTTTTGTTTTTAAATTTTCAAAAGCTCTTCTATAAATTCTCTTTTGCATCACTGCAGTTTTGGCAATGGCTGTAATAGTGTAATAAGGGGAAACAAATAGGTGAAACTGTGCAAAATGTTAGAAGAAGTGATTACAAATGGCTGTCCTGGGGAGGAGTTGTTGGAAGAAAAACATTCTTTTCCACAGACTTGTCTCTGGCTCATTGCAGATAACCTTTTGCTTTGACAATCTGGGAAGGATCTTTATGCCCCACAGGAAGAACTGTGTTCTGAAAGCTTTTCTGAGCTCAGAGGCTGCTGAGATGCTGTCAATTCACAAGTCAACTATATCTTTGTATTTACATTGAAATGGAGGGGCAAAGCACAAAGCCCTTACCAAGGACTTTGAGGAGAGGCATGCAGGACCGAGGAAATTAATTGTGTGTGTGCTCCTTAGTGACATCACCTAAGGAAGCAGTGATGTCTTGGCTTTAATTTCCCAGCATTCTTACAGGAAAAGCTAATTTAAAATGCCAGTGCTACAAAGAAAAGCAAAATCTGGAAATCTCAATACCTAACAATTAATTTATCTGCTATTGATTTGTTTGCATGTCACATTTGGGTTACAGACTTCAATTGCTTATGCTGTCACAATATAGTCTATGGTGGGAAAATGAACACTCCTATAAGAATCTTTTGAATTTATAGTTCCTAGTAATAAATAATTTTGTTGGACTGATAATAGACCATTATGATCAGCATCAGTCAGCTTAGCAGCTCCTATTTCTTGGCAGAGGCTCTGACTGGATAATTCTTTCTGTCTCTTGTATCATTGAAATACTGAACTGCAAAATGACCCGTGTTCAAAATCCATCTTGTTCAGGACCCTACTTCTCTGGGACTGCATCTTCTGCTTAGCTATCATCTCGTTTTCTGGCAAGCCCATATGCCATGCTTTTCTGATGTTAGCTGGAGTAAAGGCTCCATTAGGGAATTTGGCATCCATCTCAGTTATCTGACTCTTTGGACTTGGCGTTGATCAACTTCATTAGCAGGTGGTTTCCTCATTTAGTATTTTTGTGGAGATCTGTCTATTTTGTTGTAACTTGAGAAGAAATGGTGAATGTGGCTGTTCAGAGAATCAGAGATGCCTGTGGCAAGTACAAAGAGCAGGTCAAAATTGGTGTGTATTCATCACTTAGACTCAATTCTCAATCAATTTAGTGGACTTTCTGCTAAAATATTATTTTATGACAAATGCAGAGGCTATATGTTAGAAAAGTTGATTATGTTTTTACTGAGAAAGACTAAGTTAAGGGTGTTTAAAAGACTTTTTATGGCTTTTGCATTAACCATTGGAACTATACATTCTGAACTGCAAGCACAAGTTTTGTGTTGGAAGTGTAATGATCCAGTTTGAAGCGGGGGAGAAAAAAAAAAAAAAGTATGATGAAGGCTATAGTTTTCAGTGACTTTTTAGGTGGAAAAGCCTAAAACAGTTCTTTGACAAACTGGCAGAATGGCTGATCTATCTGAATGTTGCACCTCGCTTTTTGCATAATCATGTGACTGGCTTGTACCTCACAGTAATGTCATTGGTGCTAAGCAAGGGAAGAAAGGAGACAGCTTCTTTCTTCAGTGCAACTGTGATCTGAAATCACAAATTTGTCACCTTACCATCACTTAAATAGTTTCCTTACTCCAAAAGTTTGGCACCCAGTTGGGTGATTTTGCTTGAGAAATAAGATGTTACTCGTTATAATCAAGATGAAGACTCGAACACTCCAGCTGTTGTACTAGTGAAAATGGGATGGCCTGGCTCCTGAGCTCACTAATACTCAAATCTGGTCTAGTCCAGTCCTTGAGCAGCAAGCCAAGAGCTGGCTGCTCTTTCAGACACTTTGCATGCTCTGCTTAGACACAACCTGATGGCAGTCCTCTAATCTGCATTTCTGTTCCTTTCTAAAATGTGATTACTGGGTTACAGCCTGTTGTGTGGTGAGAAATCTTTGAGACACTGGAGATGTAAACAACTTTTTAAGAAAATTGACACAAGAGTACTGTGTATCAATGCATTTCAGATCCTGGGATCTCACTGCACAGATTTCATAACTGAGTTAATTGAACTGTTTGTTTTTGGTGGTTATTTGGATAGAAAAAAAAAAAAAAAGGTTCATTTGATGTGTATAGATGAACAAAGCAGTATGAATTATCATTTGAATCCCAGTCATTTTAGCCTTATAAAAATTAAAAACTGGATTCCAATAAGTACAAATTGCTTTCATAGATATTTAATTAGTTTAGCAAAACTGATAAATTGGAAATAAACTACTTGGTCCTTGTAGCACTTGTGAATATTTCACAAGCATAAAGACTAGCAGAGTGCTGGTGCTAGTGCCAAATATGTTTGAGCCAAACATAGCTCAGATTCATAATGAGAGCTTTCCAAGCTGCTCAAATGTTTCTTTTCACATCCATTTGACATTTTTCTGGCTTGACTTTGTTCTTGCCTGCAAGTTTCTGTGCAGTCTTTAAAATCAGCAGTCTCACAATGTTGGGAAAGTAAACATCGTGCTTGCAAAGTTACAGTTCAACCAAAGCATTTGGACAAATTTAATTCAAGCCCCGACCTCCTGCAGTTTCTCTGCAGAAAACTACATTTCTCCCAAAGGACAGAATAGTAAACTAATACGAATCCTGACATGTAGTGACTTCTTGGACCCAGTCATTCTTTAATTCTTATTAAAGAATTATTAAATTAAAGAATAGAAGAATTATTAGAAAATTATTTTAATTAATGTCTTGAATTGCTTTATGTATGTAGATGCCATAAGAGAGGAGGAGATTACAAAGTTAAGTACATATAAATTGGAATAAATGTTTCCTTACCTTTTAGAAAGAATTATTAATGCTTTATAAATCTATCAACCCTGCCATAGCTCTTAAGCTTACTCCATGAGAGCTGACAGTGTAGTTTAAGTCCTAGTGTGTACCATACTTTCTTTCAACTGAACTTGAAAATTACTTTGATGTAGTTAGTACTTAATTTCCCTTTATTTTTCTTTTTAAACCAAGTATTTGGTTTTGTTTGTTGTTTTGTGGGTTTTTTGTTTTGTTTTGTTGTTGTTTTTTTTTTTTTTGTTGTTGTTGTTTTTGGTTTTTTGTTGTTGTTGTTTTTGTTTGTTTTTTGTTTTGTTTTTCTCAAATGGGAGTTAGAGAAAAAAAACTTTAATTGAACTTGGGTTTTGTTTTTACGTTGTCCCTAAGTGTAAGTTATGCCAGGAAAAATATTAAAGATTTTCATCTTTGATCTGTTTTATGGACATATGATGACAAGAAAGCATCTTCTGGTACACTTGGAAAGTGCAATACATGCATTTAATAACCACAGTTATTGAGCTATTTCACATAAATGAGGTTTTTCAACAGTGTTGCTGTGGATAGCATGTATCTTAGAATAAGAACCTGGGTTTGAACTACAGAGTAAGATGCTCAAGTTAGAGGATGTCATCTCTCTATATATATAGATAAATATGTATACAATAACTGTTTTTTTCATGAACTACTTAGTATGACCCTACCGTGTTTTCCCCGTGCCTGTTGTTGTTGCCTTTCTAATAGTCAGTAATAGTTCTTCACTACTGGAGTTGAACCACCAGTTTGGCCTTCCAGATTGCTGTAATTCTCTGAGAATATAAAGACCAGTTCTAGATTTTTATTTTTAAGCAGACATTTGATGTTCACCACAGGACATTTTTTGAAAGAGAAAATTTATTATTATAAGGGATGCTGTTATACATGTTCAACCTCCCAAAACATGATTTTGTAGGTATGTAAAGTCATATCACTTCACTCTTATTAACCTGAGTAACCTCTGGCTAAATAACAAAATGTACCATTTAACAAGCTTTGTAATTTTTTTGCATGATCTTAGATATTGTTCACCAGATGACTGAACTAGAATCCACTGAATTGATTTTTACTCCAAATTTTATGGTGGGAGCTTGTTGTTTTCTGTTATTTTTCTACTTAGACTATGATAGTCTTTAATTGGATTTATTGCTTTGCTCTAGATGAGGGCTTCTTGCTGTAAATCATCTGTCTAGATCCAATACCTTTGAAATTTTCCTCCACTAAACTGAATTCCCCAGATTTCCTGTCATATGTCTTCATAACTCCTTTGGTGTGACACAGTTGGCAACACCAATTACCAGAGCTGAAGGTACCACTTCTGCTCTTGGAAGAAGTGCTCTGTTGTATATTAGGGACAGGCCTACCTAAATCCATGTCATTTAATACAATACGTGGGGAGTGCTATTTCAGTGAGGTGCTTTGGCTCAGTGCAGCCAATTGGGATGTGTTCACAGCTGGACATATCTGGTCTGTAATGTCTTCAAAAACAGTTTCCATAAAAGTCGTAAAAGGCTGTTTCAGTGCCTCTTCCAAGACCTTACCATTCATGCTTGAATAAGCAGTCACATGCAAAATTCATAGGACCTTCTTTTCAAAAGCAGTGTTCCTTTCTCTGCACAGATTTCTTGTTGAAGCTGACCTTAAGGTAGCTGTAAATTCTAGTTATCCTCAACCTGTCTGGATAAATGGCTTGGGAATGTGAGGTTTTGGGTTGTGCCACATCCCCTACCTGCATACCTGTTAAGCGTTGCCATCACTGTTGCCCAATTCCCTGTGTCTCTTTTGGCATCTGGCACAAGCAGGCAGCTGATCTGGGAAGATGAAACATGAACTTCCTCCCACTCATTCACTCACCAACCTCCCTCACAACTTCTTGAAAGTAGAAGCTTGTTAATGTGGGATCCTATTATTTTTTTTTTAGAACCATTCTCTTTACTTTTTAGGATTCATCTATTAGAAGTTTTTTTTAATTTAATCTTTTTTATTGTTGACCAATAGAGAAAATTTGTAACTATGGACTCCCGAGACTGTAGGGTTCTAGCTGTTCTGTACAGCACATCACATAGAAGAACAGATGAAAACAGTAAGAAACAAAGCTAGCAGTTTATTGTAGGTTGCACTTTTAATTAATGGTTTAAAACCAAAGCTACCGAAGTGAGTAATTTACATTTAGATGTCAGATTAGACTTCAAAAAAAATCAATAAAAAGTTTTTATCTTTTTGTATTAAAGATTGATTTTTTTCCTCCAGCATTTACGAAGAGGCAATGATTTGGTAAAAATCTTAACTGAGAAGAATGAGAAGTAATGCAGATCTGAATCTTAATCCTGTAGTTCAGGACTGCATCCTCTTTCATGCTATACCAGAGGAGTTTTAAACTTTTGATGAGTTTGTGGGGTTTTATGTTCCATTCAATTCAAAATCAGCACAACTATCAAATGGATGAAAAATAAAAGAAAAAAAAAATAATGAAGAAGTTTTTGTTTGCAGCACAGTATAAAACCCTTACATTTTATAAAACTCTGTGGCACCTATTAGCTTTAAACCTTGATGATTTAGAGGGATTTTTGTTGAATGTTTGAAGGGACAAAACTGTTCACTTGATTGATAATGAATCTCACAGCACAGAGATTTAATCTGGCAAACTCTGTTGTTATTTTCTGAAGATGTCAAAACTTTTGTAATTATCTTGATTTCCCAATGACTTTAATGTAAGTATTTCCGGTTATTGATTTGTATTCTTGATGTGAAAAATGAGTGAAAATAATTCGAAAGCACTTTTGATTAATTGCTCTGTAGTTGTGCTATGTACTTTGTATAAATAGGCTGTCTTACTCCCCTAGCTCTCCAGATTTGAAAAATGCCAGTAGTACTGAATTAAATTTAATTATTAAATAATGCAGTGTAATCCATGCAAAAGGGTTGATTTGTGATAGGTAATGTTTGCTTGTAACTCATCTTTCCTATAACTGTTTTAAAGCAGTCTACACTGAGGATTCAGAAATTATAGGAATATACTATTTTAAAAGGCTTGATATGAATAAAAAAATTCAGTGTTTTAAGGTGTAGTAATCCAATTTAATTCTAATGACAGTAAATTTTTTGGCTCCTTCTAAAGATTTAACCCATATGCTTCAGGCTATGATTTCTTTTGGATGCAAATGTGCTTTTTCTGCTGAAGTCACTATATGACAGTACCCTGAAACGCAGAATTAGTCATGGAAATGCTCAGCATCGGGCTAGAGTTTTGTTGGTATTTATCTTGCTTTAGTTCAATAGTAAACACACCCTATGCCTTGCACAGTATGGACCAGCTGCTGCAGCAGATGAGAGTGTGGAGGTGACCAGGGGGTTCTAAACCAGTCCCAGGTAATTGCTGTGCTCCAGAGCCTCTCCTGGATGTTCATTGTGAGTTCCAGAATGAGCCCCAAGTGAACTGCAGAAGGAGCTTTTCCTTGTGCTTACACAGAAGGTCGTGCAGGTCATGTTTGTAAACTGCTCGTTTATCATCATAAGATCTGAGGTAGTGCTGGCTACACTTGAAGACAAGAAGTAAAACTTAGTGGCCCCATTTGGTGATACATGTAGTTATAAAATGGTCTTTTATTTTCATCTGTAGCCCTTTTTCTGCAAACCAGTCTGTTTAGCCAGGCTTCTGTATGAAATGTGAAGGCCAAAGTACATTCGGGGGATTTGTTTTGATAGCTTACTGTATATATAGTGTTAAGGGTGTTTTTTGTACAGATTTCTTTTTTAACTCTTCCATTGCTAAGGCTGTGGCAAATTCCCTTTTTCTTGTTTCTACCTTGTGGGGATTTCAAGAATGAGAAATCTTGTGTGTTACTAGAAATTGTTACAAGCAGTATGAATAGTGCTCTTATTTTGTTTTCTTTGTGTAACACAACTTCTGACAGCAACTTTTGTGTGATGTTTTTTTTTTAATTGAGGCCTAAATCTACTAAGAGCAAATTAACAAATGTGTTCAAAAAAATAAACTGTTAGAATAGCAATGCAGTTACTCAAATTCTTTTTCCACATCACTTTATACAAAGTAGTGAGGCACTTGAGTTGTAATCCACTGGCTGCTGTTTGAAGGATATCAGTTTGTTGATTCTTAGGAATTATTCTTTAAGTATAAAAATACAAAATCTGAGAGAGATGAGGCTTTGAGATGAATCCTTCATATATTATTTTGTACAGCCTTTTAACTCCAGTGGTATACTCTTTCCAAAGCATACCACTGCAGAAAGTTACAATGTACAATTCAGTATGGAATTCAGCCCAGCAAAATGAAAGAATTGTGGATTTCAGAACAGGTGATGTCAGTATTCCAAATGCACTCAATCTTGGCAGCATTGGGGGTTAGGATCCAAATTGTAATGAGGATCACTTGAGTGGAACTGCTAAGATGAAAACTAAAGCCTGTGAGATTTTAATTATGGAAACTGGCAAACTGTGAGATCAGAAATAAGCAACTGTGACTCCCCAGTATCCATGGAATGGTTTAGAAAAATCTACTCTGGAAATTCTTCAATATCCTGTGTCTTATTTAAAAACAGCTGCTTTGAATCTGAAGAATTTATTTTACATATGGAAGCACTGGACCAAAACACTTGGAGATGCTGCACCTGAAGTTTTTTTCCTGTTACTTTGCATGAATGTTCACTTGAGCTTCTGGGCAGTCCCAAAGAAATTCTGAGACCAGGCATTTAGGGTGGGTCAGGTGCGTCTTGTTCCCATCACTTTGTTTCAACGGTGTGCTGGTTTAAACTGCACTAGAGGGACAGGATCTTTCACTGGTATGACTGTAGTGTGTTTGTGTGTGCATCATAGAACAGAAATCTTAGAGTGGAAATCACTGGTTGCTCCCACATATATCTTGGGTAAGTGACAATGATAGGAGAGTAATTGTATCAGTACAGCACTGATTGTTACACAAATACTTGTGATTTGGCTCTGGAGTTGGCTTGTCGTATGTGTTTCCTAAGAAGATACACTTTCAGTATTACCATGTGCTGTTTGTATTTTTCCTGTGAGAACTGATGATATGAGCAGCATAATGGGCCAGATGACCTTCAAAAGTCTCTTTCAACATGATTGAGTCTGATTTATTTTTTTTTGTACAGTTTTTCTTTGAGTATATGTTCATTCAAACTTTTGATAGTATGGTATGCGTATATTTGGCAAGCAGTAGGCCTCCTGCTTTGAGAGCAAGGACGCTAATTGAAATGACCATGAAAAGGATTTAGAAGTGGATTGATTTTTGCTGGGTTTTGACATACTTTTTAGTGCTGCTAGCATGAGAATGATGGTTGCTTCTAGCAACTATCAAGGACCTGGGCTCTGCTAGAGCCACTTTGAGAGCCTTTGACCTCAAAGACTGAAACTCCCAGGGAAGAAAAAAATGTAATTTGGTCTTCAGCTTTATACTCATTAGCCAAGAGTGAATCCTCCCAAAGCAATTTATGAAAGATAATGAAACAACTTAATTTGCCATCAAGTTGCTTCAATTTGCATTCTTCTCAGTTGCATTCAGTCTCAATAAAATTGGATCATTATTTATCTCTAATTTTAATTCTTAAACTAAATTGTTTACCAGAAGGAATTTTTACTGTCTCTCTCTCCAACAACAATCTATTAAGCACAGCGTAAACACTGAAAATAAATCAAAAGCAAATTGGAACTCTTGCTGACTTATTGAACTTGTAGTTTCTTTGTATAGCTCTTCTTATGCAAGGCAAAGAGACTCAATTATTTGCAGTTAATTGTATGCCACTGAAAGAATTTAACCTTCCGTAAACCTCAAAGTGGGGAGACACTGTACATGGAGAACTCGTACCAGGTGGAACAGTGAGACAGGACTCATTCTAATGGGCTGTACATAATAATGTAAAACAAGAAGAGCACAGGTGATTCAGGTACCTGGCCTGAGAGGGAAAAAATGAATGCTGTGATGGCACAGTGCATGCTGAGAGGGCTATGGAAGGTGGCAGGCATAAGTCCTCCCATGTTGCTGTCCTTGTCCTATATCCTTGGCAGCTGCATGCTTTGTCCAAGTCCAGTCATATCTGGGCTTGCAGCTTCGTACTATGGTGTCTTTGTCATATTGCAGTTTTGTTCCTGCCAATTTTTTTCACTGTATATTAGACTAGATAGAACTGTAGGTGGTAAGGAATATATAGACTGCTTTCTCAATCTATTGCTACTGTGTAACTGTATCTATGAGACACTCAAGTTATGCCAAAATTCAGGGAACTGCTCTGCTGTGAATGTTTTTTCAGATATGCTACAGTAGTTGGACAGCTTTTCCCCACTGACAGTGATATGGTACAAGGGAAAAGGGTTTATGGTATTCAGTTCCAGCAGCAAATAGTGGTCTAATGCAAATCACTGATGTAAGATTACTAGGGTCAATATGAGCATCTTTATAGACAAATGTATTGAATAGTATGATCACAATATTAGAGTATTGCAGACTACAAGAAGTGGTTGCAGACTTCACAATAGAGCATCATTGTCACAATGTAGAATCCTTGCTTTATAATATATTAAAAAAAAAAAGTCAAACAAAACAAACAAACAAACCCCACACACAAACAAAAAACCACAACAAAAAGAAAACCCAACAAAACAAAAACACCCCAGGCATTCTTTGTCATCTCTGTTTGTCCTCTCCTAGACACAAAGTATTTAAAGAAAAAAGCAAATTACTAGAAAACTAAAACTGTTTCAAGTCTGGAGAAAAAGGAAACACTGAAACCATAACTACCTCTGTATACACCATTTTATATTTGACAGGTGGACCAAGAGAGTAAAAAGCACTAGGAGGCTTTTAAAGTGCCACAGCCATACCACAGTTTAGAGCCCAGACTCAGCAAGAGCCAGGATTCCTGTACTGCACAGGCAAATCAAGCCAAGTTTTTGAGTTGCAGCTCTTTGTCCCTTTGGAAACTTCTGTCTCTAAACTCACAGAAAATCAGTACAGTCAAAGGAGGACAGAGTAAGCAGGACTTGAGTAAGATGAAAGAAAAAGGTTCTTATGCTGAATATGAAGCAAGGAATTGGTCATTCCCGTGTAGCTTCAGTTCAAGTGTTGGGTTATGGTATTTATGATAAATATTTGGTCATAAATTCCTTTGTCTAATCCCTGCCTAAAAATGGAGCAGAATTTGGGTTCAGGTTTCCAAGTGATGATTCTAAGAGAAGTCATTGCCCAGAAATCAGAGGTTCATTAATGTTAATTTCTGAGAATTCATGTATTCCAGAATAACTACGAATGAGAATAATTGAAGTGAATCTTAAGGGGAAGGGAATTTCAATAGAAGGATAGAAGGAAATAGCCTGTAAGCCAGAGTATAGTCTAAGAACACATTTTTGATCAAACTACTGATGTCCAAAAAATGAAGCCTGTTCATTTCAAAAATAGAAAACTCAAATTATTAGGACAGATCCCTATGTGAAACTTAGAGGGGCAAGTTCTTTGCACCATGTTGGAAGGAGGTATTAGAAATTTTGTGGGAGAGGTCACAGAGCTCTTAATTGTTTGCAGAGGTTTTTGTGCCTAGCCCTAAACCTCTCTTTTCTCTTCTAGCTCAAGCTTTCCACCAAATTTGTGAAAAAAGAACCTTTGCAAAGGACTACTCAGAAGGGTTCAGGGGTCCTCTGAACAAAAACTGCATAAATTAGTCTTTTCAAACCCTGTGGTTTCTGAGGTCGATCTGGGAGCAAATCAGTAACAGTGTTGCTTGTTTCTTTCATCAGTGAGAATTTCCTCACTGAAATCTGCAATCTTACTATTTTCATCATGGACTCATAAAGACACTCAAGTTTCATATTTTCAGTTACACTTTTTCTACTTTGCATTTAGTTATTTGCAGCAAAAGTCAGCAGTTCACACGTGTTCTGCAGATCTGTATATCATTAGTCTCCAGCTTTTGAGCTTTTAACGTGACTTGGGAAATGGGGGAAAAAATGAAAGATGACTGTTCAACAATTTTTGAAGATGTTCAGTTTTTCAGAATGTTCCCTTAGTAGGGAGGTTCTCTTTTCTGTTCTTTAACCAACACCAACAACACTGTTCAGTATGCAGGTCACTTTTAATGATTAGTGATATAGGTGCAAATGTATAGGCTGTGGGAAATGTGTGCACACATACAGTAATACTGCATGCGTACACCTTGGCAGTTACTCTGTATATCAATTGGTCTTCCATGCAACACAGGCTTAGTTAGAAGAACATGAAATTCCACAGAGAACAGGTACTATTAAGTAATTACATCCATTAGTAGAAAGGACACTTGGCTTTATCTCATTCTCATCCCTTTTCTTGGAGAGGCAAAATGATTATCTCATAACTACCTGACTTGCATTATCATATCTTATTACTTGACCAATTTAACAACATGCAGGGCAAATATGCTACAAAGCCAAAGCTCTCAATGTTAATTAGTCAGAAGTAGATAAGGAAAAGAACATTTTAAGGCCAAAAGAATTTGTCTCAGAAGGGAAACACCCTTTTACAGATGTGGGATATTTCTTATTTAGGAAACATTTGTAAAATCTTTGTATTACAGAAAGAAATATTGACTTTTCACTTACTTTGTGTGGGCATTTATATTCTCTCCAGCACCTTAAAATCTCTAATAATCATTTCTGTGACAAGATCCATTTTTATACTTCACTGCAACTGTCTCTGGTAATGATCAGGTACTTTCATGGCAGTGATAAGCACAGCAGAAGATATGACTGTGTGACTAGTACAGCCACAGAGAAAATGAGTGTATGCAAGTGCACGTATATGCTTTTTTTTGACCTATGATTATCATCATCATCTATGTTAAGATACCTAAACGAAGTACTGAATTAGGGTTATAGTACCTAGAGAATTTTAGTTGTTTAAGGGAAAAAGGTAATTCTAGTTAGTGATCCAGGTCACCTAACATTAATCCTTGTTTCAAGAGTTGTCTATGCAGTTTCTTGACTCCTTTATTATTATACATATTTTCTAGGACTTGATTTTCACACGAAGTAGAATTTATCTGAGTAATCAGGGCCAAGTAACTGCATTTGAAATAAAGACATTACTGATGTTTGGTTGTTTGGTTTTGGTGTGTTTTGTTGTTTTTGGTTGTTGTTGGTTTTTTTTTGTTTGTTTTGTTTTTGTTTTTTTTTGTTTGTTTGTTTGTTTTTGGGTTTTTTGTTTGTTTGGTTTTTTTTTTTGTTTTTTGTTTTTTGTTTTTTTTAATATAGTAGCTAAACTGAACTCTCTTCTGAGGTCCTAAACTAAGATTCTTTTAAATATTTTCTTGTTGTTTGTTTGTTTGTTTTTATGATGTACCTTTGAATGATACATCTTTTTGACAGGGGTTTGAGTAAGTGTTATTCATGCTATACCTCTTCAATGGATATTGTGTCCTGATTCCGTTCCATATCCTTATATGTTGTCCATTGCAAAGAGCAGAATTCAACCTTAGCTTCTGCAAGAAAGACATACCTATATTTCAGGTTGCTAAGCAGAGATTTGTATGAGAAATACGGAAGTTAATGTAATAGTTCAGGCATTGATTGGCCATGATACTGAAGCAGATGCTTAACAGGAAACTGACACTTGAGTCACTTGTTGAATAGAAAACATCAGGGAGCAGGAGATGCCATTCTTCATTTTACAGAATCCAGAATGCTTTGATAAAGCAGAGATTCAATCTTGGTTAGTTTGGTTTGCCTTTTTTTTTTTTTTTTTTTTTACTGTGAAATTCCTTTTGACCTTTGAACTAATTGGTGTGACTATCAGAGAATAGTTACACTTGTAAGACCCCTCTGGTGATCATGAATCCAACACCCCTACCAAGGGGTCTAACGACACTACAAGCACTATAGGGCCATGTTCTATGTTTTATCTTAATGCTTCTTTGATAAAATAAGAAATAACCTTAAGAGCAAAGGCAAGAACTGAAGTTCACTCCTTAAATGGCCTGCCTGTTTAGCTGTAGTCAAAATGTCTCCTCATTCTCTGTTCATCCTTCCATTGTGTGACCTTCACAAGAGGTCTGTCAGCCACTGTCAAGACAGTTTATAGTTTGTTAGTTTGGGAAGGAGACTGTGGGTTTAAAATTTCATAACTGTTAAATTTCCATGATGACTGCTGAACCTGGTCTTCCATATTAAAAAATGCAGCCTTCCTAAATCAGTACAAGTAAAGGATATGACTCTCCTGAGTGTTGAAACTCCAAACCATTGAAAAGGCACTCTCATTGTTAATATGTGGGTATATCTTGCAATATATCAACACAAGCACTTTTTGTTATCAAGACTTTGAAATCAAGGACATCATACATAATTAAAGACAGCCTTGTATGAACTGTCACAGATTCTGCTGAAACAGGGATGAATGCTTGTTGGAGCATTGTTCCTAGCTTAATATAATAAAATCAAGATACAATTGATTCATTGGATCTGTTTAATCTTGATAAGATCCTTAAGTATTTTGATTAGGTAGCACTAGACTGTATTCCATTTTGTGTGTGTGTATTATTTAATTGCATTCAATTTCTAGAAATCAGAGTATTGAACCTGCAACTTTATGTGCATTTAAACACACAGAAAGGATGCTGTTGGATACTTTGGGTTTCAATGAATTGGTTTTGAGCAAACCTAATTCCTTGGTTTAATTAAAAGAAAAAGCTTCATTAAACAAGTCACAATATATGAACAGATCAATACCACATTAAGCAATGATGTATCCTTTTCTGTATTTCAGTGTGCTTATGTTACTGCATCAGACCTTTTAGGGAAGGGTTGGTTTTGTGCTAAAGGAAATAAATTAATTTATGGTATGTAAAAAATGCCATCTGAGAGCATATCAAGTTGGAAAATGGATCAGAGGCAAATATATACAATGGAGAATGACTTTGCTCTACTAGAAAGAAGTTGCAACAGCTTCAAGCTGTGTCAAACCAAACATCCTCCTTCACAGATAGTCACCTGATCAGAAGCCATGCTACTGCATGTTGTGAAGCCAGTAACTCAAGCTCAGGAGATGTTATTTAGCATGGTAATTAAATTACTGTTTCTGTTCTTATTGCCATTATTTTCTCAACTGCCCTGAGAAATAGTGCAGACATGATTATCTCTAGCTACCTATGAGGAAACCATTTCAAAGGCATTACTTTAAATGCAAATGTAACGTAGTAATATGGGGAAATATGCTAGTGTATGATCAGAATAATTATAGTTTTATTTGCTTTTCAGTTTATTAGTTTAATTGTTTTATTACTTCCTAGCTGACTAGTTATTTTGTGTTATTGGAAATAATTTCAATAAGATACTATATTAGCTGGTTTTAACATCTTATTCAGATATCCTTTCAGCTGAAATATTATTAACTGAATAATTTAATGTAACCTTTCAGCTGAATTGTTTAATATATTCCAGTAAGTTCTTGTGCCTCACAGAGCTGACCTCAGCCCACTGATCCAGCCTCTCTAGGTCCCTCTGTAGTTTTCAAGTTGAATAGTTGGCTAACAGTGACTTGTGTTCCATTGTGGGGGTTTCCACACACCCACACCTTGTATTGCTGTCTCAGCCTTAAACTGCTGTCAGGAGAGAAATCCGATACCAAACTGCAGCTCACCCCAAGAGCTCTCAGGACGAGCTGGTAACAGGCCCCTCACCCAGGGCTGCCTCTCCTGCACTTGGCAAAGGGCAGAGTCACAATGTGGCCTCCATCCTGCAGTGCCAACACTTGCTCTATTAAACCGCCAGCTGGAAGATTGTGCTTATGTTTGGGTTCAAAACAAGTGAAGAATCAAAATCTGCTCTGTCCCCTGCTAATATTAGGTGTGCAAGGAGCTCCAGCAGAATGAAACATTCATATTCTAAAACAGTAAAGTTGGAGTAGTATCTAGCAAAAAGGGATTGTCATCTCAGCCTTGAAAAACAATGAGCGTGAGACTTTTCAGGGATAATTTAATTTCTTTAGATGACACCAGTTAGCCTTTTATGTGTAGTTTTGGTGTGATTAAGAAAAGGTACCAAAAAAAAATTGAACAGTCCAAAATAATTGCCTCTGGAATTATTTTCTAACTGGTCAGAGTGGTTTAAGTGAGAATTACCTTTTAGACATTATCTTACCTTTCTTTTTTTTTTTTTTTTTTTTTTTTTTTAATTCAGCAGCAGAGTAAGAGATAGGAAAAATACTCTCTAAGTCTTTGAACTGAAACAAAAAGCTATACAAGGTTTCTCTGTGCTTGTTTTCTGTAATGGTGATCTTGAGTAACCATTGAACAGTTCCCTAAAGGAATTGCTAACTTCTCTTTTGGTTAAAATTTAAACTACTTATCTTTGGATGATTGCTTTCCTTTAGGAACAACTTATTAGGCCAAATACAAGTAAGTGAATGAAATATAGTAGTTTTTCATGTACAGTAGATTAGACCTTCATGTGCAGTAATTACTTCTTGATCCATACTTTTAAATTAAATGCAGTTGCTTATTACAAGGGATGTAAATTGTTAAAGAACACAGGTCTAAGAGGAGTCAAATATTCAGAAAAAAATTTCAAGGCTCCAAATAATGTATTTCTGACAGAAGGAATGTATAATCAAAGGAAGAAGTTAAATATATAACCAAGAAATGGGAGAAACATTTTACAAAATGTATCTGAAATATCATGAAGATAGTACTAGACAGTGTAGGTAACAGTCTATTGTACTCTTAAGACTGTTGGGATAGGTTGAAAAGCTGTATTCATTGGTAAAGCAGAGGCAAGGTAGATGGTAATAGCAGATAATGGGCTAAAACCAAAATAAAACAGAGTCTGGATTTTGAATAAAATGTTTAAAATCCACAGAGAAAAGCAGTAATTGAAACAAAACCCATTTCCAACTTACACATTTGAATAGTGGAATAAAATTATGCTAATCTAATGTATCTGCCTTATTGTGCTTTTCTGCTCATTATGCTGCATGCATAAGTATGAGATGGTTATTATCCCTTTGATAATAGTCCTTAGTTATCTGCTTCAAATTGGTATGCTCTTTCTGAGGACTGCAAATGCTGTCTTTTGAAGGATCTTGTTTACCAAATGAGTTTTCTCTGCTTGTTATATTGTATTTTAATTTAGTTTTGTTTACATCATGTAAAATGTATTGCAAATGATATTTACTAAATTGTATTATAGGTTATTTGATACCTATATATTTCTGGGTACATCCCACATAATCTCTGGAGGATTCCATATCCATTTCCTAAGAATTATGCTGGAGAATAAGAGATGGTCATGACTAGCATCCTATCTCTAGTCAAATAGCAATACTGGGCACTCCAGAGAAAGATGCAGGCTGTGCTCACAGCACACCCTAACTGTGGTCCTGGGAGGTAATTGCTTTGGGAGCTGTAGTTGGTTATCATTTCACGTAAATGGTATTAATGCTGTTGTGATTTTTCCATTACTTATTCATGTGTCTAGTGTTAGGTTTTTTTGTGGTAAGATGTTGTTTCCCTGATAAATGTTACTAGTTCAGAGCCCTGTCTAAGTGTTTAGCATTTTGCTAATGTGCAACAAATACTGGTCACATAATGAGACATGGCTTGGTATTTGCAGTGAGTTCCAGAAGCATCCTGAAGTATTTATTGTGACATTTGTGACATGTTTTATGCCCTGGATTAAAAAATCAGCTCATCAGTCTAATGTTGGGCTCTTGTGAAGTTTGGCCTTAAAGAGCTATTATGATCATATCTCAATGTAACACAGATCTAAAAATAGCATGGGCAGTTCTGTAAAGCTTAGATGATCATCCTATCCCTGAATCATGAAGTTATTTAGGTTGGAAAAGACCTTTAAGATTGAGTCTAACAGTTAACCTAATGCTGCCAAGTTTACCACTAAACCACATTGCTAAGCACAACAGCTACTTTTAAATACCACCGGGGATGATGACTCACCCACTTCCATGGGAAGCCTTTTGGTGATATTCAATCATAGAATTTAAAGTAAGGTCCCTTTTAAAATTTCGTTAAAATACACCTGGATAGGTTGTTTAAAAAATTACCCTGGTGCCTTCAGCCTCTCTCATTTTTTCACTCTTTTACTTTTGGTGTACTTCAGTACCCCCTGAAATACTTTTTCTAGAAGGGTTTCAGGATGAGGGCTAGAGAAAGCCTTGCTTTGCTTCCCATGTAAAATCAGCCCCAAGACCTTTGGTCAGTGTCTTCACTAGTGAGATGCGAATTTGGGCACCCTTGGACAAAAAGCAGATACACACTTTGATCTTCCTTACTGAGGTTTGCTGCAAAAAGTAGCTTATTACACAAAAAGTTCAGGTTTGTTTTTTGATTGGTTTTGGGGTTTGTTTGTGGGTGTTTTTTCTCCTTTTTAAAGTAAGTTGCATTTGTCTGATCCTGAAGGTGTGATTTAGTTAGACCCAGAAAAGGAGTAACAGATGAACATTTGTCACCTTAAGGCATAACCTGGGCACTGAATTCCTGCATAAACCTTGCCAGAACTGAGTTTCTCTGGGCATATCCAAAATTAAGTTTTCAAGCCTGGAGGGATATTAAAAATTTAAAGACTGAAAAAACTGGAATACACATACTCTAGGTATGGCAAAGGTAGACAACATTTTACTGGGGAGAGGGTGGCAGAGGTTCACTTTCTCTTTTCTTAAAGTGTGCTCAAAAGTTTGCTTTAATCACCAAAGGGGCATATTTTTGAATGGGTTCTTATGTAAATCAGTGGAACCATAGGAGCTTGAATTCAGTATATTAATATATTTTATTTTTTTAAATATTTTATTAGAGTGAAATGAAGTTGCAGGAAAACCCTAGAAAGTCTGTTATGGCCCAGGTCTCTATACTTTGGGATTTCTATTGTGTGTGGATATAAACCAGGCCACTATAAGCACCTGTTAAACAAGGATTCAGAGGAACAAATTTGCTGAAGGAGTTGATGTGACAGCGAAGTCACTTCTCATGCTGGAAGCAGAGGTTGTCCTGGTAGAGTGGCTCTGGCAGCAGCTGGATGTGAGAGCACAGGTTTGAGAGCTGTAGGCTTCTGACCACTAGTGGGTTCTCAGCTGAAAGCATGTGTCTCAGAGAGTAAGGGAGAACAGGACTCTGGATCTGTGACTTGGATTTCTGCCAAAATTTAGGTGTGTGAAGCTGTTAGGTTTTGTGGCTTACTTCTGGATTCAGAACATCCTTTAAATATACTGTAGGCCACCTAAGGATCTGCTTTTTGAGTCTCATCCTAAGTAGTTTGCTAAAGCACAACCATAATTATTTTCAGAGGCCCTAATGCTTTTTCACAGATGCTGCATGACCATTTTAATTCTTTAAACATCCAATCAAATTCTACCCTGAAAGCGTAGCCAGAAATTTGGCAACCTTTCTTGGAGCTATAGTTTATTAAGTAAATTATACAGCTGCAAAGTTTTAGCAATTTTTATTTTGGAACTCTATCAAAAGCTTTGCATTGTGTAAATGTGCCTAAAAGACTTGTTTAAATTTGATCAGCGATGCATAACCCAGATTTAATTGTGGCTGGCTTTCTGCACTGCCCAAATCCCTTTCTCAGTGGGGATGAGTGTTGAATCAAATATCATTTAGAGCCTTGCTCTGCAAAGTACAGATCAGTCTCAGAATGGTGTGAGAATCTTAGTTGATATGATGAGCACTGCATGTATGGAGTACTTAAATGTTTATTTGGCACACTCTGAAAAACAGTAGACCCAAATTCCTTCAGAAGTTAGTCGTGGTTTGTTTTGGAAGAACCCAACCTTCATGTCACCCTCTGCTACAACTTTCTACCTGTTGCACCTTTTAAGATCTCAGTGCATTATGGTAAATGCACAGCCACCAGCTTCCAGTTTCTAAGACGTTCTCCACATTTTAATATAATATTTTTTACCTTTCAGTTTTATTAGATGGATAAAAAATAGCTTAGAAATTTAAAGTTCTTTGAAAAATCTTTCAATTGAAAGAAAGTGATCAGAATGGACTTATGAAAAATAACTGATTTCCAAACAAATACTGTCTCAGCCTTATGATGATGTGATTTTTAAAGGGTAGTCCACAGGTTGTCCAAACCCAAGTACTTACAAATTTGACATATAAATAAGTGAGAAAGATGGTCCTAAAATGAGGTAGGTTGAAATAATCCATCTATACTTAGCAGTTTTATTTGTAGGATCAGTTACTGTAAATTATTCATTTTGCTTTTGAACAAGATGGATAAAAATTATTACAGTGCATATTGTAGTCTTTGGGCTGGCTGTAATGGCAGAAATGATCTTCTCAAGAGCTTTTCCTCTATATGCAGATGAAAAACAAGAGACTCATGGTAATAACAAGTGTGTATTTTTGCAGATTAGAGGTTTAGACTTGATAACAGGAACAATTTATGTCATCCACATATTTAGGCCACCTGTGAAAACTAAGGGTTTGGAATTGCAACAACACGCTGTGAATATAGAGCAGCATGAGTGTTTTCAAGCATAAAACAGGAGAGCGTATGCTAATTTGCCAGGATATACTGGCTGAAGTGCTTCATGACTTTCTAGTTTGAGAAATAGAAACGGTATAGAAGATGCAAAAATTAAAGGTTTCTTTTATAAAAGAAGGAAAAATTGAAAACAAATCTGATATACACATCAGATATGTGTTTTCAAAATGTTCTTGTGACTACAAAAGTAGCCTGAATGATATATTCAGGGACAGTTATTAATTCTCTGTGTTGGAAGTGCATTAAAAGAAAATAAGCTGAAGGAGACATCAATGAATGTTGTTTGGGGAGGTGAGGAGACAGAATAAGCTTCTAGTCCTTTCCAATTTTAGTTTTCAATCTTTTCAATATGCCAGTTTTCACTGAATAGCAAACATACCAGCCAAGGATGATGGTTTTCATCACTATTTATGGATTTGGTTTTCCAAAGGTAGGATCCAGCAAGTCTCATCTCTGCATATCCATTAGCTCTGCATTAGTGTTTGGCAAGTAACTACAGGGTGTGAAGAGTTAGGTAGATGATTAAGTCATCTCTCAGTTGTAAAAGTGAACATCTGTGGCAAGATCTTTGCTGATTTCTCTCCCAGTATTTCCCACTGGATTATGGCTTCTTAGAGCAAACATGTTGATACAAATCAGAAACATCATGTTGTGTACAACCAGTGAATTGGAAACACTGCGTGTATACACCTATTATTCCAACAGGAAGGTCTGTTGGCACTTGGTTCACCAAATAAGCCTGACCTCAGCCTGACCTCCCTGCTAATGCAACTGGGGCTTAACAAATTATCTTGACTCTCAAATGTTTGTTGGGCAGTCCTGTTTTCCTATCACCTTAGTTTGAATTGTAGGGCTATGTGCACCTAATCTGCCTAACTGTTGAAAATAGTTAGGAACTATGAAGATTTTCCTTATTGTATTTTTAATAGGTAAATAAACCAGAAAATTATCAGCACTTAAGCAGTTAACTGTGTTAATATCCACCCAGATTAAATTTGATTTAATACTGCACTGAGATGAAAGAGATAATATATACTTTGCCACGTGACTGTTTCAAGCTGCCTGCAGCCTTAGGCAGACATGCTATACATGACACATTTAAAAGGTTATCTCTGTATCTGGAATAATGTTTAGAGCCTCAGGCTCAAATTTTACTCTGTTTTGCTTGATATCTACTATTGCAAGGATATAAAGCAGCTATAAACCTGTCTAACCAACCTGTTAATGCCAGTTTATAACTGTTCTTCAGATCTAGAATGTTGTGAAGTGTTTGGAATAAGAGAAAATGTCTGGTCCTCAGTTTTGTTTATAAAAGGAATTTTATAGATTTTTTTTTAAGCATGATTATGTAGAAATTGAAAAATAATCTGTGATTTATGTAGAAATTTGCTTGCCTTGCAAAATTATACAGAAGACCCTGCTTGCACTTTGAAAATAATCAGCAGGTGCACAATCCACTCTCTTTTTATATACAGATGCAGAGGTCTGGTTTGGGGTCATAACCCCTTGAAAACCATAACCCATTGTGTAGTTCCTGTAACTTTTTCTAGTTTAAATGATTGCATAATCAAAACCAAGGATGCACTCTATAAAGGAAGTCTGTTGATTAAAGAAAAGTATATAGTTGCATTTAAATATTTGGTTAATTAAATAAAATTAATTTCTGAGAGTGAGGGGTGAGGGAAGTGTCTCTGCTCACCTAAAACATCCTCTAATGAGGTTTATTCTGAAAAATGATACCATGGCAATCTATTATAGTTACGTGCTGGGTTGATAAAAAACTTCTTTATCTGAGTCGAGAATGCTTTTTCTGTTTATTATGACAGAACTTGCAATAGAATGCAACTTCTGAAATCCATCTAATTAAATCTATTTTTAGTTCTTATTTTTCATATGGCCAGGTAAGAAGAGATTCTAGAGTGGAAAAATTCATTAAGTGAAATAAGACCAAAGGGGAAAAACAAGTCAGAATTGAAGGTCAGTTTCTTATTCAGAATACTACATGAGGAATATTCAGATGCTTTTTATGTCATGGATTCATGGATTCTTATTTCCAATGAAAATCACTAAATTGTAACTTATTCTTAAGGGCCTTTGGGAGATTAGTTTTTCATTCTTACAGGTATAATGGCAAAGTACATGTGACATCTTGAATTGGAAGTGGATGAGAATGTTTTTGTGGGCAGTGTGTTACATTTTTAAGTCTATGTAGTTCCTCTCAACCAACCTTAAACTCTTTCAAGCAAACAAAAGACATTGTGATGATTCATGTATTGACCCATTGCTAGGTAATTCTGTTTTTCCACCTTAAGGCTTTTCTACATTAAGTTTCATTAATCCTTCATGCTCACTGAAGTCAGTGGAACTATAAATCACAATTTTTGAAAGAGGACTTAAGGAGTTATTTATTCTAATAAAACTGAGTTTGGAGTAGTCTTGGATGCCTCATGATTACTTGGAAAATCTGAAGTGGAAGTGGATCTGACTCATCTAATTCCAAGCAGGCTCTCACTACAGTCACTTGTAAATGGTGATGATTCATCCCATGTATCTTGGATACCTATTTTAACCTAAAGTTGCACTGAATCAATTCATGACTTTCATGAATAATTGCTACACAAATACTAATGATGTAAGTTCTTTTGGAGACACAGCATCTTGATTAGTGTCTTTGTATTTCTAATGTAAATATATACATGGCTGTAGAATTTCTAGTCATGGATTTTTATATATATTAGTGGTAAATTTACATGTAAGATATAGACTCTGCTTGTAAACAGGTTATATGTATGCTTTTAAGGACATAGACTATTTCAAAATGCTTATCTAACTTAATTGAAGAATTTCATTATGATAATAGTTAGAATATGTTTGTGATAATCATTGCTTGAAGAAATCAAAATGTAGCAGTGAGAGATTGTTTTGTCCTAATACCTGTTTGAGTAGGTTCTTTAAAGTAAAGCATTAACTCCTAAGAGTATTTCTAGGTGATTTAAGCCAATATCCATTGTTCACTGAGATGAAAACCTCCATTTTGGATGATATGTACTTTCACAAATAAAATTAAATATAGGTAAAGATTTAAAAATTGGTATTTTTTTGGATGGTGGTGCTATACTGCTTTACTCTGAATGTATAGTACAGTATTTGGAGTCTCTATGTACAGACTGGGAATCTTATTCTTAACAGCATACAATGCAATTAGGTTTTTTTATTGAAATGATGTGAATATAATATTCACTTCCTAGGGAATTTCACTATTATTTGACATCAATTAACTTGACATAAAAATCATTTGTTACAATTCCCATGTAAAGTAGAAATATTTATCTTATGTGGCAAATGACTCTTAGCTCTTTTGATTTTTATGTTGATGTAATTTCACTCCTCTGTAGCTAATTTAACATTAATTAATGTCCAGATTAGCATTTCACTGCTAATACATTGACATTGGGAATTGCTGGGATTTTCTTTTACACAATTTAGTTGGAATATGTAGTTGGGATTAGGGGAACTCTGTTGTTTATTGGAAAGCTGATAGGACTGCCTTTCTGTCATACTCTGTTCTTGAATAACATAGTGGGTGAGTTTCTCCATGGTCCCACATAGATGGGATTGGCTTCTCTGAAGTGGACAGGTCTCCCTCTTCTTTGACAATAGAAATTTTATAAAGGAAATACGATGTGTTCTATCAACCTGAAATGCTTTAACAGTTTAATTTCTGTCATGTTATGAACTATGATATCCAAAATATATAAATAGCAGAGTCATAAATATACATAAACTTAATTCAGGAAGATGTTCTTGGAAGTTTACCCTAATTGTGCACCTTCAAGCAGTGATATTGCTATCAATGACTTTGCAGCTACAGACTGAACTGATATGCACAGAACTAGAGTGTAATTCACATTTTCTTATATTATTCCAGTTCTGTGCTTATTATTTTTGACTTGCATTTTGTTTCATTATGAAGCAAGTGCAGGCTGCTGCAGAAGGACCTGGGACATTCACCCAGAGATTCTTGTGTCAGTACAGAAAGTATTTTATCTGTTGGTGAAATAGTTAAAGCTGAGGCTTCACATAGGCCTTTGTTCCACGGCTACTTGAACAAGCTGCAGTTCCCACCTGTGTTTGTCCTCTTTGTGAATCTGCCTTTTGTCTTGACTATGAATAGCCTGTGAACATGCTGCTGTTTTGGAGGCTGTGTTTGCTATTCAATGAAGTTTTTTATGCAGACAGGTTTGGGGATTTTATCCTGCAGGTTCTTCATTGCTTGTCCAAGGAAAAACTTAGGCTATAGATAAATTCCCCTGGAATATTACTTCTTGATGATTCAAAGGATAGGGATGAAGGAAGCAATATTCATGCTTTCATATTCTTTATTCATAATACAGACCCACAGGCAAGGTCCTAATTTATGAAATAAAAATTACTTTTCATACATATATGGCTGCCTGAAATAACAGGAAGTCTCAGGCTAAATTATCAGAAAGGGGAATGATAGCTAAGGGACTCATGTTCTGAAGGAGGAGAAATTTCCTTTTAGTTTCGAATGTTTACTTCAGGAATATTCAACATCTTTCTTCAAACTGAGTCATGGGAGTCTCTCTCTAATGTACATCTCCAGGCTTCTATGTTTTCATTTTTCATAGCTCTTCAGTTTGTAAGCCTTTGTTTTTGTCAGTGGTATTTACTCATTGGATGATTCAGCAGGCACTGGGCAGCCCCTCTCACTGTTGCCATTAGAAGGATGGTGCTCTCCCTACAGTCCCCAGAAACCAGCTGACAACTTGTGGGTGATTACAGGGAGTTAATGACAGCTGACCCAGTGGCAGCTCAGTTGTGCAGAATTCCACTATATAAACTGACAGAGTTCTTTGGAAGCAGTTAACAGTAGGATCACTTGGTGGAAATGAAATGGGAGTGAGACCCTGTGTCTGAAGAAGCAATAGAAGATTAGAATGTACCAGCAAGGCAAATTATAGCAGTTTGGAAGTTATAGAGTGAACAATGTCTCTGGGCAAAAATAAGTTTCACAAAGAACAGTACAGAGCATGAGAGCATAAGAGAACTATCTTGGTGGAATCTTTGAAGTTTAGTCATTGAAAAGATACTCAAAAGAGAAAGGCTGATGAGGCATGGTTGTCACTCACAGCTTAATTGATATCCAAAAGTTAGTAGTGTTACTTCAATCTGAAACTGGTTCTCCTGAGTAGAAAATGTCACTTTCTTAAATAAAATGTTTCACCTAAGCAGTATCTCAGCACTTGATTCAAATGGGAATTTTACGCTCATCCCTGAATAATGCATTTTGTATGTGTGTTTGTTTCCTAGTACTAGTTTTGAGTAATTGTGGGAATTTGAAAGAAACTATGTGCTCTTATGGACTACCTTTAAATTTTTCATTCTTAATACTTAAGTGATGACAAATTTTGAACTGGACAGAGAGCCATAATTTGCCATGTAGCAGTTTGAAATTTTTTAAATTATGACTTTGTTAACTTTGAGTATTTCATTGTAGTGTTAGAAGTACATTGGGGCAGTTATTGCTGGGATGATGCATGTCTTTATTATATGTGATAGAAGCATTTATTCTGATTGCTGTCATCACTGTCCCACTGTCACCATATGAGCATAAGATTTGAAGATTTCTGAAGGAAAAGGGTATTAGGTACACCGTCAGCCATGTGCTGGGGTACTTTCTATGAAAAGCTGCTGATTTAGTCTCCTTCAAAAGAAATCCAATTGCATATACTGAAAGTGCTGTGAAAGCTGAACGTTCAGGGAATCTTCCATTTCCTGTGCACAGGAGAAGCAGTGCTCCTGCAGTTCCCAAGGTGAGCACAAACTGCATGTTCATTGCTGCTGTGGTGCTGTGCTGTTAGACCAGCGCTCAGCTGTGTGTTAGCATATTCACTGGGAGAGGAGCAAAGCATCTGAAGGCTGCTGAGCTGGCTGAGTTGGTGACCAGCACCGTGGTGCTTTGCCTTAGTTACTTACTAAGTAAGTCTTTATTTACCTTCGAATAGGATCTGTTTAAACATAGTCTTTTTCAGGTAATAGGCATTTAGCCTTTTGTGTGCATTGTTTTGGTCTTTCTGTACAAAAAAGTTGCATTTTACCATGAGATGCAGCAGTGAGATGTTTGTGTGATACTGCAAGTAGAAAATAGAAAAACCAGCTANTATTAAAAATTTAAAGACTGAAAAAACTGGAATACACATACTCTAGGTATGGCAAAGGTAGACAACATTTTACTGGGGAGAGGGTGGCAGAGGTTCACTTTCTCTTTTCTTAAAGTGTGCTCAAAAGTTTGCTTTAATCACCAAAGGGGCATATTTTTGAATGGGTTCTTATGTAAATCAGTGGAANTTTGTTTGTTTTTTAAAGCTACTTTAACAGAACACACTGAAATTACTCTGAAATAAGTAGGACAAGCCAGCAAATGCTAGGGAATTCAACATGAAAGTTTGATTCAGATCACATGGATAATTCATACTTCACACTCCTTCTCCTCCTAGTTCAGGATAAAAGTCATGCTAAAATTCTAAACGGGACTACTATAAATTACTGAATTCTCTTTCCTCCTCCTAGAAATAGCTTTGTGATCCTCTGTACCTTACCCTTTATCTGTAACTATCTTTCTATGAAGATATTTTTTCTGAACTACTAAAAGCTCCTTTGTACTGCTCAGCGGTGTAGTTGTGTTGTTCATTTGTTTATTTTTAAATGTATTTTGTTTTTCTTTCTCCTTAAAAATATTAGTAATTTTTTTTAACCAGATCTTCTGTCCTTCTTGAGGCTTTCCCATCTTCTGTTGAAGTCAAGGTGAACTGTCCCATTCTCCTCACAGCTAATTTTTTGAAGAGTCATTAGATTTCAATACACTCTGAATAAATGAAAAAACTCTTGGTGTCTTGAGAAGTAGGTTTGGTCTCTGTTCTAGAATACTTAGTTTGAATAAAGTGAATTTACACTCCTCAAAATTGTATAATTCACTCCATGTCATGAGAGAGCTGCTTTCAGTGACTGACCCCTGCGGAATGGAGCATTCCACGGGCTCTCAGAGCGGTGGCTACCTGAGATGGGCCCTCATTAGCCCCTTGTTCACATGCTCAGTGGGATCTTAACCTCTTGTGCATTGCCAATATGGAAGACATTAATAAGGATGCTGGACTAGAATATTTTTCTCCACAAAACATTCAGCAATGGTAACCTACTCCCAGTGCTGCGAACTGTGATCCCATGAATTCCTAAGATTTATAGATGGTGTAAAATACAGATATTTTGTGTCTCCACCACCCTCCACAGGTATTTGTCAGTCTCTTAATAGTATGGTTGATTTCAGGCTGAAATAGTTTAGCTGAAATGATTCATATACATATTTCTATTTTAGGAGCATGTTTTTATCTTACAGCAGCAGAATATGAATTCTTGTGTTGTTTGGATGTTGTGTCACTGCAGTGTTTACATTTATTCATTTATTTCCCTGAAAAATATAGAATTGCATTCTATTATGACTATGCATTAAAGCAATTTACAAATTCCAGGTTTTACAAATCAAAGTTGTTCTTATCTGTAAGCTAAAAAGACACCTTAATCTACAGTAGTATCTTCTGTAAAATATCTTGCACAATTACAGTCTTAACCAACCAAACAGTTTGTTTCCTAGATGACATTATATCTGCAAATATCAGTTCTCCTTCATCATAATTTCATCATTGTATACACTGGCCAAATTGCCAACTCAGTATGTTGAGTTGAAGGCAGTTTCTACCCCTTACTCTGCTTCAAATTCATTCAGTCTTGGAAATAAAATTCACTGCGTAGCTTTACATTGTATAATTCTTACACAACGCCTTCAGAAAATGCTGAAGCTTAGGAGGAAAGTTCCTTGATGTGTTTAAAAAAAAACATTCAACAGAATGGTTTTTTCCTCCCATTTTCTAAGCAAGAAAAAGTTAAGTGAGTCAAACTCAATCCAGAAAATATATAGCACATGCAATAAAAAGCAGAGTTATCTATAAAAACACCTGGAAAATGAAAATCTGGTTTATTAAGCATTATCATCTCCCTTGCAACACTTCTTCAGTGTCACTTTTTGAGTAAATTCCTATTGTGCAGCATGATTTAAAATGTATTCATTATCTTCCTTTTCACAGTTTTTTGAGAGTGAAGTTTGTTCTGTACTGTGCACTATTAACCTTAGCTCTTCTTTGTTTATTCGTTTCAATTATGCTTCATGCTGTAGAAGAAATAAAATTTTAGAGTTGCTGATAAATTTTTGACAATATGGGATTTCTGTTAGTGCTTATAAAATCGTTTTATAGCCTATCCAGTGTTCAGGTTAATACAGCTTTTCCAGCAGCACACATTATTTTAAGACTTTCTTTTAATTTCTCTTATTGTACATATCTTTCTTACCTTATGAGATCTTTGGAAATTGTCATTCAAATTCCAGGGTTTCCACAGAAAGTTTACTTTGCTGTGATTTTAATCTGTAGAATTGACTTTGCAGTCACAACCTATAAGGTCCAAAGCTTTAAATGTGAAACATTTCTTTGAAAAGTGTTTGGCAGGAAAAGATCAGAATTTGTTTTCTGCATGTGGGTGTCCAGAGTATTGTGCTTTGATGGCTCAGTTTCCAAAGCACCATCAATCTCCCATACTTGAAATATTATATATTGATTATAGGATTAACTTAAAGCCAATGGCTATTTCTTTCTCAAGAATAAGAAGGGAGTGGCAGTTTTCTCTGATGAAGTCAATCCCTGTCAAGGTTACATAAGAAGACTGAAACAAAGCAGAGATGAGTTTTATGGAGAGGACCTCCTTCTGAAGGCAGGTGTTTGGGTACTATGGGACCCTGGAGAACTGAGTGCTGGAGTGAAATTGGTGAAACAAAATGAAACATCTTCCAGTGAACTGCCTGGATTAACCACATTGAAACTCAAGGCAGCTTCAGGCACTGCCCAGTCTTAGAGGTGTCATCGTTTAACCCCAACCATTTACCTTGATCTCTATTTATTCCTCCCTTACTCTGTTCAAGCTGGCCACCTTTGAGATGGCCTTTCAAATTTTATTTTAATATGTCATTATATTTTATTTCATGGACAGAGATCCATCAAATTGATGTGGAATTGAAGGAGCTATTGCTAGAAATGTAGGGATATCTCTTTGAAACTGTTTACTATCAGAGAGCTATCGCTTGCTGTCAGTAATATAGTGGGTTCTTCCATGGGAAAAAACAGTCATTTAAATATTTTTCATATTGTTCCATAGTGACTTCATTGACTTGTTATGATACTGACAACTGATTTTTGAGAAGTAAAATACTACAATAGTGTTGCTCTATGCGTTAAGGACAAAACATAACTTTCTGATTCTGCTAATTTGCATAAAAATTTGTGAATGAGAACTCTTTCGCCTTGGCCCTATCTTTGTGTCTTGTCAGTTCCAAACAGACTAGCCTTTCAAAGAGATATCAGCAATGGTATCACATAAAATACTATGGGGAGATGGGGGGGGGGGTGGAACAACGGGGTGGGCAGCAGCATTTTCAAGGCAAAACGCTGTATGATATTTATTCCATGCACCCTACTAATCCAGTTTGCTTTTTACTTAAATCATTGAATTAGAATTTTTCTCTGTATTGCCTTACTGGAGATATTAAAGATGCTCACTGAAGTAATTTTTATTATTATTTCTCATAAACATCCTGGAAACCTATAGTGGTTTAAGTTCTCTCAACATGTAAGTCATTAAATAAAGGCTGGGAAAATTATCCCTGCCTAGTGCACAGTTTGATTCTTAATTCTGCTCCCATTTGCTTCTTTGAAAGCCTGTGTTCTTCAGCTGGAGATAGATTGGTTTTTAAATGATATGAAGTTTCTTGGGTAAAAGTCCACTATGTTTCACAGTTAAAATATTTTAGAGTGAGACTAGTTTCTCTTCAGATTTCATTGTGAAATATTTTTCCATTGAGTAGATACACTTTATCACCTTCTCATAGTTTAAGCCAGAAGCAGAGTTTAAAGCCTATTTTCTTATGTACCACCCACTGGGAAATGCACTGAATGTCATGAGAATATGATTCTGGTTTCAGGTATTTTTTTCCTGCTATTTAGGAGCCAGACCCTGAGCAAACTAGAATATTTTCTACTCTTTGAAGATGCCACTTCTCACAGTAAAGCCTTATAAAAATTTTCAGGCTTGCCAACATGTGCATCTGAAGTGTCTGCATGGAGGCACATCAAAATGATTATGGATGATTTCAAACTGCAGTATGCATCCACATTCTGCCCAGGTATATTTTCTGATCCAATAACTTTGTGTGGGCAGTACAATGTACCCATAAGCATTGCCAGAGCCAAGCACCAACCCTTTGGAGCTGGCAAACTGGCAATGATGTTTTACAGAGTGTCCATTTTATGTAATTGCCTGCTATCATTTCAGTGGCAAGATGCCACTGGCTGAAACTGTTTCTGCATCACAGTTTTTTCTGTTCCCAGTTGTATGCACAGCTTTACTTCTTTCTAATGAGTGTGACCATTCAAAAAAAAAAAAAAACCAAAACCAACCAAACAAAAAACAAAAACAACAACAAAAAAAACCCCAACAAAACACAAAACAAAACGAAAACAAACAAAAACAAACCACACACACAAAAATATATATACTTTTCCTTGTACAAGAAACTGTTCAAACTAGATGTTCAGCAAGGGCAAAACCTGTATGTTTCAGGATTTCCCTTAATGAAACTGTTCTGATGTAATGCTGTGAAAGAATGAGCTCTCCCTTTCAGTGTAGTTGGGCTAATTTGTAGTTTCAAGATGGGGAACAGTCAAAAGATGTTCCTGCAACCTGCAACTGGTGTTAGACATGCAAGATATAAGAATTACTTAAGTAATTTGATCGAGGATCACTGTTTTCCTTCATTCAGCATTTAGCAGTTATATATCCTTGTCCCTGGTGCTATGACAAATGAACTTTGTTTTAGTAGTAAATATGTCATGAACTGAAGTGTGCAAACTAGTTAGGAGGACGATAATGGCTAATTACAGTGGTGAATTAATTTCTCACTTTGCTTGTGTAGGTATTTAGAGCCTCCGTTCAATTTAGGCAGTTATCTAGACAAGTAAATCCCACTGAGATTCACCAACTCTGAGCATGGAACCTATGCTGGTAACTCTGAAAATCACTTAATGTAAATGTTTGTATTCACAGGCACTTCTAAGTGGCAATGCATTTTTTTCATGAGTAATTTTCAATAATTCAAAATATGCTCAAGTTATCTAATGCTTGTACTGCCTGATTTTTCTATCTGCTGTATTTATAATTGTGCAGGCATAGTCATAACTAAGCATAATTTTGCACTGTGAAGTAGGTAATAAAAGCAAGATTGGTCACAAAGCTGATCAGTCAGAGGGCTGTTGCCAGAGCAGCAATCTAGGGCTTAGTATTTCAGAGTTCGCTCTGATTCTCACTGGCCTGGGCAGAGTTGAATGACAGATGGTGGTACCTATGAACTGGAACAAGAACCTTGTGTGTTTCCTGTGCCCTGTAAGTCTGCATTTCTATTACTTTGCTTATCATTTTTCCAAAATGCAGATATGTCTCCAGGGAAAAAAGGAAATATATTCTTAATTGTGTTCTTGTAGGTTTCCATGACATTATGTAATTTCACCTCTAATTTACACCTACTTGGAATAACTTCTGTAGAAATCACCTCCCTTTCCTTTCATTGCTCTCTTTTGAATCAGGCCCTTGGTTACTGTCACTTTCTCCCATGAAAGTAAGCCAATTCCCTTCCTTAAGCAGAAGGATTGATGCATAGTGGCATCAATCTGCCCTTTAAGGTGTGTGAGAAGTTATTTTTTTACGACTCGAGTAGTTTGGAAAAATTCTCGTCCCCACTTTTCAAACTGTAGATTGTTGTCGTCCCCCCCCACCCCACTCCTGGTTAAGTAAATATTTTAGTTGATTTGCATTCCATCAGAACATTTATATTTGAGCAGTGAACTGTTGGCTTTCTAGATGTCCAAAGGCTGTGTCATGTGATATTCCTGAGAAATATCTGCAGTATTACATGTGGAGCAATCCTGTACCTCATGTACAGGATATAGAGATGATGTAAAATTTTCAGTTGTTGGATACATCCTGCATTGTGCTATGAATAAACTGTCCTTGAAGACTTGTTTGCGTACTGGGGACCCATCAGGTTTTTGCAGCATTAATCTGCATTTCTTATTGAAATTCTTAATAGGTTTGAGTTATGATGCTAGATACAGAAGGTCAGGTGGAAGTTATATTTAATTATATTACTTCTGGATCAATTGATCTCCATCATATTTCCATGTGAGAGTTTAAAAAGTTATAATTTGGGGTACCAGTTCTTGATTTGGAATAGTTTTAAAAGAGAAAAATGAGCAATTCTGTCTTCAGCAAGTGTATATTATACACTTCAAATATTATGCAGATGATAAACCTTGGTGAATGCATGGTCTCTGCAAGAAAAATGTATGTGGAAAACATTGTGGCCAATGTTCATACATATATATTTACTGTGCTATGGTATTGTCAACCCCAAATATTTCAAATATATAAACTTAAATATATTCTCAATACCAAGCATAATGCTTCTAGAAATGAAAGGAGTATTTTTTTTCTTTTTCTTCTGCTAACCCATGCATAACATATTGCATAAACAATGTATTATTTTTAATGAAAAGGAGATATTAGAAGCTACATCTAAAATTATCAAATACAACTTCAGATGTCACCAGAATGGCATTAAAATTGCAAAATCTAACAACCCTGACCGATCTGTTAAGTAAGAGTCTCTTATGTCTGGAAAATTATGGGTCTAGTGATGAAATTACAGCATAGTAAATTATTGTCTCTGATTTTCCTGATGGATCTTATAGGTTCAAAGTTTAATTTTCCCCCTCAATTATAAAATGACCAAGAGTATTTTAAAATTAGGATCCCTAGAATTAGAATTCTAAATAGAACAGGAAAATTGAATATTGCTAAATGGAGTTATAGATTAGCACATCACGGAGATTTTCCACATACTTTGTTAGAATCATTTAATAATGGAATAACTAAGGTTGGAAAGTCTCTGTGAACATTCATCTTGCCAAACTTCAAAACTTGATCAGGTTATGAGAGCTCTGCTTCTTCATGTTCTGAATATTTCCTAGGCCACTGACTCCATGTCTTTGGACAAATTCATGGGAATAGAGTAACACTGAAGGGAGGGTGACTCTCCATTTTCATGTAGATTCGCCCAGACTACCTGATCCTACAAGCTGCCTGCAAAGCATTGTTGGAGACACTATAACATATAACATCTTATGAGGCTGAGGAGGTGGTTTTGAACCATATCACATGGGAATATCTGATTCCTGACACCTCACACTGGGATGGCTGGATAGATGCAAACAGGATAACTCCATAGCCTTAGGCTAAAGACTCACTACTGACTGCTGATTTTTGCCAGCTGGTATTTGCTTTACAAACACTCCAGATCTGTGCCAGCAGAGCTGTCTGATAATGGTACAGCTGCAGTGTGGTTCTTACATCATTCAAGAGCCACACAGCCTAGGCTGCCTTGCAGTCAAAACAGCTACTTTTGATGAAGGTCAAGGATTAGTTTTGAATCAATAAGGGTGCTGCTTGAGATCATGAGTTATCACTGATAAAGGAAAGCTTTTGTGTTGTTTATGCAGTTGGGTTATTGCCCAAATGATTTTATCCATTTTGAAAAGTTTGAATTTAGGTTATTGGTCTAGGTCAGGCATCTCATGGCTGCAAGAGCAGATTTTTGGCTATATAATATTTAAAAGGAGAAGCTTATGCCCATTTATGTAATTGTTAAATTAAAGGTCTCATTGCTTTAAATGGGAAGAAAACAAAATTATGTAGGATAAGGTTTTGACCTCATGAAAATAAACTGGAATTTTCTGTTAACATCCTTCTGGTGTTTTCAGGGATTTTCTCTGGAATACTGCAGTAAAGCACAAACCTGAGGTATAAAATCTATTCTCAAAGCATTTACCTTTGGGGTAAAGAAAAGTTAAAAAACAAAGCCAAGGATAATCAAATGTAGGACTTTGGTAGTGTTAATAAGGCAGGAGATACTTAGTGAGAAGGAAGTACCATAATAATCAAAAGGCAGGTTCTTTCTGTCTCCAGTGAGCTTTATACCCAGCCTGGTTTGCAATATAAAGAGTGCACATTATGTGTAGACAAGGGTTTCAGGAATATGCTTTGAATAAAATCCTAAGCCCTTTTTCTCAAAAAACCATTAAGTATGAGGCATTAAGAAGAAAATACAATTTTAAAATGGAAAAAAACCTTTACAGACAGGTATATCTCAAAAGAAGGCAAGTCCATTATGACCTGGAAAAGGATTAGCAATTATTTATAGATCTGAACGTGTTTCTAGTGTTGTTATTAGAAATTATTTTGTAGAAAGGAAATTCTTTTGAAATATGATTATGAGAAAGACAAAATTAAAATGCAGGTCAGGTGTATTTTTGGGTTTGCACCTGTCATATTTTGAGCCACCCTGCAGCAATGTATATATAGGGTAAAATAGTTCATGAGAGGATTTTTCTGAATTTTAATGACAGCTTCAGGGTTTTCATGACCTATCAGCTCTTGAAATAATCCTACTGGTTTGCAAAAGTTTTCAGTAAAAATTGTCTGACAATAATAATGATGGGCTCTCTGTTCAAGCAGAAAATTGATTAAAGATGTATGACAGGTTAAGCACTGACCTTGGAAAACTAAGGCTTTTGGCCCCAGATCAGGGAGATTTGCAGCCATTCAAAGCAATAACTGTTGAACAAATATAATGTATTTTACAGCGGTAATTTGAAAACAGCATGTGGCAGACTGGTGTAATTTATGCCAAAGTGTATTTTTACTGCATAACTCATTACTCTTTCCACTGGGAGCCAGGAACATAACCTGCACAGGTACTACTGAAAATCCAACTAGGTTGCTAACAATTGCCTTAGTTACATAAATAGCTGTGAAAGTATGGCCCATTAGATGCCATTGTCTTGTGATGAGGAAAAGAGAGTTTTCTTTTGGAGGGGGAGTGCATATGTGTACGTTAATGACAAAACTGACTGAGAATGCTGGAGATGCTCTGGGGAGGTAATTTTTTCCCACAGAAGTTTATGGCATGTGTTTGGGTGATTACCGAGTTGTGTGTGTTTTTTCTGTTTGCTGGTGTTATATGTTTTGTTTTTTTTTTTCCTGTAAAGGAACCAACAGAACTGAGCTGCCCATTTTGAAAGAAAAGATTTGAGGTGGCAGACAATGATTTTCAGGTATTAATTGTTAGGAGTGTGCTTGTCTTCAAATGCCAAGAGTATTTTGAAGTCAGTCCTAGATTGCTAGTGGCATTAGGTAAATGTGTGATGTGAGGTGGAGCAGAAAGCATTGGAACTTCTAAGTTGTCCTGTTTTTTGCACAGTGAAAGGAGAATTTGGCTCTGAAACAACTAAAGCTGCTCTTGAATTGAACTGAATAGTCAAGACATTTTCTTTGAAAGTCACTGAAGTTTGGAGGTAGTGGACTGAAAAAACAGTCTCCGTGACAAATATATAACCTTTCTTAGTAACCAAAGGTATGAAACAGGACTTCGCTAATCAGAGATGTAACAAATATCTTCATCATCCACTGCTGTTGACAAGCAGCTGCAGCTCATTACATTGGCGTGTTCATTAATGCTCTGTAGCATGTTTTCAAATAAAATCCAGTCAATTACTGTATATAGATTTATTAACACGAATATGTGAAATATTCAACAAAATATTATTCTCTCAGATGAACAGACTTTAATTGACTTAAAAAAATCTGTGTTTCTGTCAGCAGAAAAGAATGATCAGAGGTACTTTGCTTATGTAATGTTATCTATTCAATTTCTGTTGTTATTAATAATACAGTGTCTTTGAACATAGTGATTTAAAAATTATGCTTGAGGAATTCATTGGGAACAAAATATAACCCTGGTTTCATGACAGCAGTCACTTTAAGAAGTGCAAGTTGATGTTTCCATAAAAATGAGACTTAAATAGGGCACTTTAAAAGGACTGACAGTAGAAATTCATCTATGGGTATGTGACAATTATCTCTTGATTGAAATTTTCGATATGGCCAATAACTGTGAAGCAAAGGACTTTATTACAGCATGTGATGCTGTCTCAGCCTGTAGGAGGGTCTGAGCACCCCCAAGGGTTGGGATCACACCTTTTATGGACTCTGACATTAGCATAATGGTGAGGTGCTGTGAGCCTTGTGAGCGCACTTCAGGTGCAGCCAAATCAATTAGCTATTCACTCAAGTGGACTGCTTTGATATACTCCAGAAAATACATTTTTTTCAACCCAATTTCTTTCCTGTGGAAGGCCTGTCTGGTTGTAGGCATCTTTCATTTCTTCTCAGTGGAATTGCCTTCATCGACGATGCAAGATCAGGAAATCAATTTATCAGTGTACATCTGGGATAAATATTGTTAATTATCCATTAAGTTGTACCAATATCCATTTTAACAAAAAGATATCTTTGAACAAAAATTTTGTCCAATTTTATAACTTTCCATCTTCAGTAAAGAATCAGGCTGTAATAAAACTCTGAAAAGCATTTATTCCCAGTGATAAGGAGAAGAAAGAAAATATTTTTCTTAGTTTTGTTTTGTTTTGGTTTTGGTTTGGTTTGGTTTGGTTTTTTTTTTCCTACTATCCAACAGTGAAAATGGTTTGAGAGTTATATTAAAGACCTCTTGGGAAATCTGTATCTGCCTTTCAATGTCTTTATAGTATGTGACAAAACAAATATACAGAATTTTATTAGTTTATTAAGTGTGGATGGATCTTATGCTCTACATTCCATTGAGTTGCTGTGGAGGATCTTAGGAAATTTGTAACTTACAGTGAAAACAGAGAGAATGTTTTCATGGACTTCACTGGGAATTTACTACGAATATTTAGGCTTAGCGCACTTTAATTATCCTGACATTGGCATTTCAGGGAGGTTAGCTATTCCTGAAATGATGTAATTAGTGGTGAAAAAGATTATAAAAAATTCTCTGCTTTCTAAGTGATTAAGATCTGTCTCAGAGAGAAGTGTTGTAAGGGTTTTATATGGCTCTATCTGTTATTGCAAGAATTGAGAGATCACAAATTCAGCAACTGAACAAGTCTATAACAAATTTCTTAAGCAGAAATCAAAAACTCATACTGACTATAAGAACAAATAATATGAACATCATCATATGGAGTATGGACAAGGGAGGACATGTTATAACCAAAACTGATCTCAAATGCTTCTAATGTTGTTGTTTAAATAACATTTTCTGGGGTTATTTTTTGTTATTGTTTGGGGATTTTTTGTTGGTTTGTTGGGTTTTTTGGTGTGTTTTTTTTGTGGTTTTTTTTTGTTTGTTTGGTTTTTTTTTTTTTTTTGCTGCTAGGATTTGGAACTAAAAATTAAGATGTAATATTAAAATGCTTCTTTTTACCTTTTTGTTTTCTAAAAGGAAGGTAAAAACGGACACAAGGTTGGTGCAGAAAAAATAGTATGGACATCATATTTACAAGTCAAAATTACATAATTAGTTTTGCAGAACCCAAGACTGTCAGGCAGTACCTCAGGCCAGATTCTCAGCTGAGTGAAAGAAATTATTGAAAACAAAGAAGTGTGTGTGGGGGAAAAGACACTACTGAATTTCGTTCAGTGTGACTCAGTCAGCCTCGGTCACACCTGTATCAGTGTTCCAGGTCAGGGTTTGGGTCAGACTTCTGGCCAAGGGGGCATGTTCAGAGGTCCTGAGACCAATTTCTCATAAACTGATGAAGATTAGTAATAATATCAATAAATTTTAATTCATATTGAATATGAATCCTATGGTGACTATGTGGTAGAAATAACCAGGGAAAAGTGGTTTGTTTTTCCTTTGTTTCCTTCACTGCTGTCATTTAATTTCTCAAGTTCCTCCAAACATCAACAAACAGGGTTTTCAATAGATGACTAGTCACAGAAGGGTGTTCAAAACATGGTACAGTCAGAAACGGGAGCTCTGACTTTGCAGAGGATTCTTTCTCCATGTAGTTCTCTCCTGTTGCCAAACTGCTGTCCAGCCCCATCGCCCCTTCCCAGGGGCACACACCTCCTTCTTCCGGGGCCGCTTTTGGTACAAGGTGACTCTGCAGAGCCTCCTGACACCTGCGAGGATCTTTGGCTCTTTCCTCTCCAACCTCTGTGTTTGCTGTTCCGGGAATTGCTTTCCCTCCTGCCCTTCCCGATCCCCGGTGCGGTTCTCACCGCCCTCTGGCGGGCACAGCCCCGTGCTGGCCACGGAGAACCCACCACCAGCCCCACCCTGACCCTGGGACACCCTCCTGCTTGAAAGTGTAGACTGCTGGGTCTCAATTCACCAAATGTGCGTGCCCTTTTTCTGTTGTTGTGTCGTGACCTTGAACTGTTTCTATGTTTGCTGTTAACTGCTCAACAACTAAGCACAAAGTGTTTTTTGGCTAATTGGCATCTTTCGGGTGAGCATCTCGGTGTGTAGCATCCTTCCACTGCTTCTGTTTTAAATGATGTGGACAGCAGATGACTGGAGCGGTGTTTAAGGCGCTTGTTCAGGGTCACGGTACAGCCAAGGGTGCATGGTTCCCACTCCTCAAAGACAGTCTCTTCTTGATGCTTTCAGAAAATGGGGATGTTTGGGTCTTTGAAACTGTAATGCTGACTTCTGTCCATGGGGGCACATTCAGAGATTTAGAAATCAATTTCTCATAAACCACTGATTATTATTAATATTAATGAATTTTAATTAGCATTTAATAGGAATCCTAAAATTAATTTTATTTACAAGAAGCTTTTGTCAGTATGACAGATTTGTGCATTAAGGCTCAAAATTTACATTAACCTCAAAGCAATACTACAGGGCACTTGTAATAACTGTAGATTGCTTTTTCACCAAGTGACCCATTAAATACTCATAGTAGAACGGCAGTACTTTGTTTTAATCTGTCAATATTGTAAAGTGTGAAGAAATTCGTGTAGATAAAGAGTGCCCAAATGTGTTTCCTTCAGCAGACACAAGTCTCATTGTAAGTCTCTGTTCTGAATTTCTAAATAGCCCTGGATCGTGCACCAGGAAGAGCAAAACAGAGAGATGCCCACTATGCCTCAGAAGTTGTTTGTTAATTTTCCTATCAAAGAATAAAGCCTGAAAATTTATCAGCAGCCATTCTGAAAGGACTTTGTTACAACATGGTTTCCATCACTTTTTTTGCAGACTCTTATTTTTTCCTTCTGATTATTGGAAAACATATTTCGATGGGTAAACTTTGTTTAGAAAGTCTCTTGTAAATATAATCCTTTATGTTTTCTTCTCTATGGCTTTGGATATGTGTCCTATTTTTCTGACTTTTTAAGGGGAAAGCTGAAATTATAACAAACACTTCCATTAAATGAATGTATTTTTCCTCTTCAAATGTGCATACCAGCTGGTCACTGTATTTCTAAGCAGATTTTCTAAGTCTGCAAAAAAGGAACACAAACTGTCCTGGAGCTGGCAATATCAAAACCATCCAAATAGAGTGAAATACTTGTGCTGTTCTGATTAATGTTGTATTCAGAACAGAACATTCTGCTGGTCTCTTTGTATCACATCAGTGGCCTGATCTGACCATATCAGTCTCTGTAAATAACACCTGTCCCTAACATTAATAGGAATTTGATGGCAAAAACTGAAGAAGCAAACACCTTCAGTCCCTACATTGAATTTAACCTTCTCCACCTATATCCCAGATTTAGTCTGGACTCACCTGACTTACTCATTTTTCATGAGTGCTTTTTCTGTGAAATCATTGATATGCACTGGTCACAAATGGAATGGGGAAAGATATCTTCAGGGAAGGTCATGGATATACAACCTTGTTTTAGCTCTTAAGACTATTAATCCGACCTTCAATGTATTTTCTGTCTGGTCTACTGAGACAGAGAACCTTTGGGAGTGAGCTCCATGAGTCACTGTAGCACCTGCATTAATCAGGATTCGCATCTCTACTGCTTCTCCCAGCAGCTGGCACTGGATAAGCACATGCAGAAATAGCATAATGAAATGCAGCCTAGTGGTCAAAGGCTTAAGGTACTGTGTATCCAAGATTCACCAGGTCTTTTAGGTTTGCCACTGAAATGTGTTTCATGTACCAACCCTCTAGATGTCTGATGTCTCGAAACTGCAAACAACAGTGTTGCAGTGACAGGCACTGGGGCATGGTCTCTTCCAGTGTGATGTAATCTTTTATGAAGGTCTTCAGGGTTTCAGAGTGGGTTATTACCTGGTGGTTGAGAGAATGACGAGAACTGAGAGGTAAAAACTGTACCATAAACCTTTCCAGCATATCATGGCTGGACCCTGCACCATGAACAGTATTTTTTGTGACCCTAGTTTGCAGGTATGTCATTTCCTCTCCGTTGTCATGAACATAGATATGGAACCAAGGGACTGTGGGTTGAAAGAAGCAGCACAGGTGGTGTGCAATTCAGAAGTCTGCATTCAGCTAACTTTGCTGTTTTGTGCATAGCTCTTAAGTACTGAAACCCATTTTGGTAATGAAGGCACTTAGGCACACTGGCAGTCAATGGTTAAGTAGCCATGCAGTCTTCAAAGTGGGCTTAGTGTTGTAATTTGCAGAGGCACTTGGTAATGTTACCTGTTAACCCATTTTCTGCATGCTGTTTTGAAAATAGCTTGCCTTGAAATCTCTGAGTTTTCTTGTAGTCTGTGCATTTGTGTCATTTGAACTTCTTAATAGCATACTAGTGATTTTTAATTTTATTTTTCTAAATGTTATTTTGGATATAGCATAGGGTCTGTTTAAGTTAAAATGTGCATACAGTAGGTGAAGTCCTTAGCTGTGTAATTGACTTAACTGCGCAAGAGTCAGTAGCTGTTTGCCAACTTCCACTGCGGGGGGGATAACTGGGCAAGGCAAGATTAGTGAACTCTTCTTGATTGTCCTCTTAATCCTTTTATATTTGCATTTACTTTTCCTAAATTTTTTTTATTAAGGTATTTCTATTTTACATGCTTGTATAATAGCATGTGTCAAAAAATCCACTATAAATAATCTAGCTACTTTTATCATCTTTTTTTCCAACATAAAACCAAGTTCAGTCTCTGAAGAGCTGCCTTCTAGAAACATGAGTTTATGTAACCATATACATGCAAATCTTGGCAGGTTCTTTTACGTTGTACTACTCACCAGGCAAAAAGGGAACAGAATAAAGCCAGTGGTCACTAAGTTGGGAAAAAACCCCACACATTTCTTTAGAACACCACATGCAGAATAATGTGTTGTGATTGCACTGTGAAAGTCATCTTGAAAACGCTTTTTTATTTAAGGCTCATTTTGGTAGGAAGACCAATCACCTTGATCATACTTAATGTACAAAGAAAGTTTATCATAAGTACATATGAAACACAGAAACATTCAAGTCTCTGCTTTCTAGATGATTGCAGGTTTACAGTTCAGTCTGTGTAAAGACAATGTAAGTACTGGGTATCTTAACCAGCCAGGCCCCCACTCTTAGAAATATATATATATAAATTGCACTGTTGTAGAAATGGAAAAAAATGAATAAAAATGTGACATTTTGGTGTTGTTTTTTAATATACAATTTTCAGGAAAACTAAAATAATGATGATTGAACATCAGCGTTATATGCAATTTAAATCCTCCCAAAGATGAAGGTCAACACTGGATTCTGAGATAAAAAAGACAGATTAAATATTTTGAACATCTAATGCAGTTCATAATGAAATCTATAAATGGAAACCTTTTCTTTGTTGTATAATGATAACACATGACATTTTACTGTCCATATAACCTTTAGCTTTTCTGTCAATATTATTGTCCTGCACTGATTTCAGAAAAGGCATTAAACACTGTCAGAATGAAAGGCATGTTTTAATAATAAAGCAATTATTATCCATTTATGATGTAGGAATATAATGGTCTTTTAATGTATTGAATCAAATCCTATCTGCTTCAATAACAGTGTTGCTAAAGCTATCATATATCATTTATTAAGAATGGAAGAAAATTTGATGTCAGGAATGTAAACTAAGACCTGCAACAAATATTTCTTGCACACACACAGATATTCAGCAAATTATGACTGATGGGTCCAAGTATTAACATCATGCTAATGTTCGGTTTATTTTATTTTTGCCATGAATGCAAGTTTTAGATTTATAAAAAGGGTGGAAGCAATTTTTAAATTTATAAAAAACAATTGGTCAAACAGCAGCAGAAACTACATTCTGGTGGCTGCATAAGCATTATTTGAGATGTTCTGTTCACCAATCTCATAGGACAGTCCCCCTTAAAGAAAAGCTTGATATAATTTCTAAACACAAGGCATGATCTCCGAATAATTAAACAAAATCAAGATTGAATCATACAGTTCTGGGGTTTCCATTTTTAAAACCTTAGCTTTCAATCTGTAGCTTGTATGCCAGCTTGCAGAAGGATGTTAAATTGTTTTAACTGGTAGGTTCAGCTTTGCCTAAGCAAATATTTGTGACTACACTTCTTAATATTCAGAAGTATATGACTGTTCATGCTTGCATCTGTGTATTTTGCAGCTTGTCTGATCTGTTTTAAAAGTTTTATTGAGAATGTGATAAACAGTGAGGACAAAATTACTTCCTGCCATTTTAGATGCCTTTTAAGAAAACTTAAAACTGAAACTGATGTCTCAGTCAAAACTTGGCAAGTGCTATAACACAAGATATTATTTAAGAGACTGATTGCAATGATCAGAGGAAGCAGAAGTTTTGATAGCTATATATTTGTATAGAGAAAGTTGCAGCTTTGCTGTAAAATTAACATGGAGTTTTGTGTTCATTAAGCTAAAATGACAGAAAAGAATTCTTCTTGAAAATACAGATCCAGACTCTGCAGTGACATGAACCCTGTGTTGCAGAAAAGCCAGATCCATTTCTTCTTGTTTCCAGCTGGATTTAACAAAAGGGTGTAATAGTAAGGCATTACTTTTAATGGGTACACATTTTCTATTGTTTTAAGCATTGAAGAATATACTTAACAAATGATTAAGCAGGTTTTAGAGTAACATGTCAAAAGGAAAAATAAAATCAAAACCGAAGACTCTCTCTTAGTGTGTGCTCTGATACCAATGAGGATGGTGTAAAAAGTATGGCAGCAGATGGCTCCAAGGGTTTGCACTAACTTTCTATTATGGATATTTTTGTTATACTGCAGTATAAAGCTACAGTGACCTTGTTAACTTCCTCTCTTATTGCTGCTGTTTATTTGATCATAATGGACAGCAACAGAGTTTGCAAAGACACAAGAATTAGTCCTGATTTTGTCATCTAAGCTGTGTAGATACAGGAATCTTCCAGAGCAGATCATCTTGCAAAATGAGCCTCTATGGTATCTGAGAGTGTGTTTGCACTGTAATGTACCAGGGACAAAACTAAGCTAGTGTTAAATGAGTTTCTAATGAGAAATAGTCCATCTGTGGCAGGATGGTAAATCATCCTCACTCAGAGCTGGGCTGTTACAAATTGGTTTCTGCTACCAAAACCAGACGTTGATTATCTGTACAGATGGACAGGAGGACTCAGTGCTGCATCTGAAGTTGAGTCAAGACTGCAGTGGTAGAACATGTTGTGCTATCCCCTGCTTCAGGGCAACCTTAAAGTCTGATTTTCTGAGCTAGGGCTTTAGATTTATCTAAAACTTACTGTACTTGGTCACTAAAGTACATACTTTGTTTAAACCATAGTCCCTCCTGACTTTTTCTTTGCTGTGTTCGAAAAGTATCATTGTTTTGATTGAGCTTTCTATGACATTGATGCAACCAGTTATCTTGTGAAGCTCTTTGGAAGACGAGTAAAGTACTTATGAGAGGTTCTTCAGTGCTTGTTAAGTTCCAGTTATTCACCCTTGTCATTAACAGTCTCTTTGTAGAAAGTGACCTTCCCTGTTTCTTAGGTTTGGTTCCAAGAACATTCTGATCCCACCAGCCATGACTGCAATTTACATACCAATTCAAATGTGTGAAATTCATTTTCAACTTAAATCAGCAGCTGGGGTTCAAGTCTACAAAAACAGGTGCTGCAAGGACAAAAAAAAGATCATATAATGCTAGATTGGCTCAAAAAAATGTGAATCATCAATGAAATTATTTCAGGAAGTATTATTTCTATTTTATAATGAGGATTTTAGTACAGTCAAATTTAGAACATTGGAATTGACGAACACTGATTATATCTCAGACTGGAAATAAACCAAATCTTCTATACAGAAATGCAGATACTAAATGGAAGCATTTGAGAAGATACAAAAGTAGCACTTTCATTAAGCCATTAGTTTCATTAACTCAATGCAAATGGAATCTAAACCTGTGTAACAAGATAGCAACGTTATTTATTTACTATTTCTGCAAGTTTACTATTCTTAAATGAGGTCAGAGCACTTGCATTGTCATTTTTGCAAGTTGCCATGATAGCATCTGCAAGACAACAGTCAGTGCTGTCCTTTTAAGCTGACCTCATGGGCATCATGAGATGTACAGCTATGTGCATGCACTCTTTGGGGCACCAAACGGAGTTTGATCTGAACCTGGACAAATGATGTTGCTTCTACTCTGTAAAGACAGCTTTGCTATGAGTAATCTGTAATAGCCAACTTAGCGTTATCTTTATGAACAATTATTATAATTGCCCTTAATTTATGTCCATCCTGATAAAATGTCTAACCCATTAAATAAGCCCTTAAAATCTCTGAACATCCTACTTTCTAAAGAGGCTCCTTCCTTCTTTTAAGTGACTTCTTTTGGTCTTGAACATGCCCTCTAGAAATTATAGGGCCTTAAATGTTCCCTCACCTTCCTTGATAAAACAATAAAATATGAAATGTTAGAAAATGCAGTCTGAAACACCATGCTCTTCAGAGGAGGAAGGATTTACAGCCTCCTTAAGAAGAGGCAGACAGCATGGCTTATAGCATCACAAAGTCCAAGGATTCACAGTAATACCCTTCCTAAACATGAATAGAGGAGATTCATATTCAGATGATTAAATGATTAGAGATGAGGAAAGTGTTCCATAGGAAGGGGATTTAAAAGATTGAAAGTGCTTAGTTTGGAGAAAAAATGCAGAGGATAAAAATATATAAATAAAAAAGTAGTGCTGCAGAGGAGGTAATTACTTTTGTTATGTACTGGTGAGCTATATTTCCAGAACAGAAGAAGGATTTAATGAACTTTAGAAAAGGACATGCTTAAAATTATAAATATAAATCCTTGTTCTTTTTTAAAAATGTCTCAGAATAGTTGATTTTAGGATTGTAATAAACTTGCAGAGTTCTAGGAATAAGTTGATGCCAAAAAGCCTACAAGGCTGAAATTCACAAATTGTGGCCTATTTTTGTTTGGTTTAAAGTGTTATATTCACCCTTAAATTTAAAGATAAATTCAACCATTTGTTGGCACAGGTTTTTTTCCACTGAAGTGGTACCTTTGGAGGCAAGTCGCAGCATGTTGTTTTGTTCTGGAAAACATAATTTTTGTGTTCCAAAGATATCCCTGTGGCATCCCTGCCAAGAAACAAATTCTCTGTGAGAATGCAGCTTGGTTGATTCGCACATGAAAGCAAAGGTGCAAAGGACATATTGCAGTCCCTTTTCATCTGAAAATTTGCACTTGTACATGCCCTTACGATCCAGGCAGTTGGACCAATTTTTGCCTGTTTCTTGGTAATTACTATGCACCTCAGATCCAGGTGCACAATAAATCACTGCAGATGCTTACTGGAAGGTCAGCTCAAGGTAGCAGAGTGGGTTTTAATTGCACATTGTATGAGTTTTGGAGTTAGCACTTGAGTGGCTGAGACATATCTGTAACACAATCAAATTAAAAGCAATATCCATTTCCGGGGGGGGTGTGGGGCTGGAAGGAAAGAAACTGTGTCTGACAGCTACTACAATGGTAATCTTTCACTTTAAACTTTTTGCGGTTTCAGTTACAGTGCTGTTAAAAAAACCTAAACAAATGAGAAAAGAAACCACAAAAAAACCCAAAAAACAAAACCCAAAAAAAAACCAAAACAAAAAAAAAAACAAAAAAACCCCAAACAAACAAAAAAAACAAAAAAAAAAACAACAGAAGGAGAACATTATTATAAACGAGATACATTTTTCCCAGCTCTAAGATGTGTTTATTTTTGGTCAAACTAATACACTATTCACTTTTAAGCTCATACTGATCACAGAAAATATCATGCCTGTTATTCCAAAGCTGAAGGAAGACAAAATCAGTTCTGTAATCTTAACTATAGTGATTACTGTGGCTTCTTCTATATTTCAGTGCAGACCTTTGTCAGAAACGCAGCAATCTGGTTTACAAATGAAGGCATATTAGTAAGAACTGAAATGACTCTGACTTTAAAATAAGTGAATATGGTCAAAATATGAAATTTAATTAATGCTGATGTTATTACTAGCTGCAATGATTCCATTTGTTAGCAGGAAAACATTAGGAAAATATATATAGCCAGACTGAGAAAATGTTTTATTTAATTATGCCACATGCATTGTTATAGGGTATAATCAGAATGGCACATCAGGCACTGGAGTGTTGTATCCTATAGTTGGGGACAAGTGAAACAGGACAGTCTTTTGCAGCTTCCAAGACCAAACCTGCGTATTTTCATGCAGTGCCAGATGCTGCAGGTATTCATAATATGGCCAAGAAGGAGCACATAGTTGGGGAACACATTCTGCTCTCTGAGCCAATAATTAAGGGTTCTGTACTACTTGTTCTCTTCCCCTTGTGGGCAAATCTCTGATTGATAAGTCATCTTTTTCGCTGCCATTAGTAAAGTAGTTAAAAAAGAAAAGGAAGTAGGCTTGAACTATCTCTAATATGCCCACTAGGATCTACTAGTGAGTGGTCGTTGTAATAAAAAATGTAATCGTATCCTAATCTTGGGCTTTTTGCAGGCCAGGACAAACAAAAATTGGTTGTTATATCTGTTCCCTGAAAAGCTGACATTTTGAATTAAGTGTTTTCATTTCAGAATAACCAATCCTTATTTTTTCTTCAAAATTTCATTTTTGAAGGAAATAAATTTTAAGTGGTTTCAAATTCTTGAAATCAATGAATTTAGAAGTCCAAATTGTAATGTTTCTGGCTTAGCCATAAAGATGAGCTCTCAGATCTCTCAGACTGATAAAAACAGCAAGAATTTATAGTCATGGCTGGACAGGAAGATTAATAGGTTGAGAAGATTCTCAGTTGCAATGCTGTAAAGCTAAGAACAAATCCTGTGAATCCTTGGTATAGCTGAGACCATGGGAGCTAATGAGTTCACACGTACACAGAGGGATTGATGAATGTTAGGAATTCTCTGCATGCTTTTCTTCTCTATATCCTTAAAGAAGGTTTCTAGGGCTTCCAGGCAGCATGAAAGTTTTCAAGCCTCATGGTCTACCAACTAAGGGTTGGGACAGAAAAGGAAGTTGTTTTGTGCCATGGATCTTTGAAGAACTGCTGTCTCCAACAAAAATTCTATCCTTCTGTCAGGACCACACAAGAGCTCATTTCTGTCCCTGTGTAGGAGCTTGATGGACCAAACCAGGTGTGTGTGGTTGGGATGTTCACTGTCATCTGTTATCAGCTGTGTTTTCATTACTGTCTTTGGTACTCATGCACTTGCTTCATCTTTTATCAATTAAAACGAAGATGCATTTTGACATAGAGATTTCAAATAATACCAGCTGTGCTTCCAAGGCTAATAGGTTAGAGACATCTCATTGAAGCAAATGTTTCAAACTTGACTTTGCTCTTGGTAGAGAAACTGTTCTGGGCTCTCAAATCAGTGCTACTTTTTAATCAGGTAATCAGATGAACTTCAAGGCTACATGAACTGAAAACTCTACAAAGAGCTTAATATGAGTATTAATTGTGAAATCAATTGTGGTACAATAACTGTTACAGGTCTCATTTGAATATCTTTGAAGCTGATAGGATTTGCATGTTAATCTGTATTCTCAAAGTAATGTGAGAACTGATGTTATAACTCCAAACACACTTTACCATAAACTCTGTTCAAGTTTGAAAATTTAAATTTGAAAGGTAATCCTGTCCATATGATCCACTTGATCCCCACTGTATACAGAGCCAGAGGCACTCCCTGGACCTTGAATTACTTCAGGGGTGTGAAACTGAGTCTAAGATGAATATAAGAATGTTCTAATCTTCTTAGTAATTGTCTCAAACATTATAAATCAGTATTTTAAATGGGTTTATGCAGGGACAGTGCTTTCTCCCAGGAGGCACTGGATGTGACAGTGCTAAAGGGGAGGGGAGCACCAGCTGGGGCAGCTTTCTTCCTAGGGCAGCTGCAGTGATCTTGTCATCAGAATTCCTCAGTTTCTCCTTGTCCAAGTGTTGCAGTTGACTTCCTTGTGGAGACTCATACCTCTGCAAAAAAACACCCTTGCTGACTAGAGTCTGCAATACCCAGAAGACAATATAATTTTCTGCTCAATATGACTTGTTAGGAAGTATTTGTTAATAATGCATTATGTCATGTTTCTTGCAGATGGCCATTTTTAACATACTTTGTTATGAGTTGCTTTTCTCAGTGTTTTAGATCTTGACTGTAGCTTTCTATTTATAGGAGAATTCCCTCAAGGCATTAACTATTTCTAAAGACCTTTTTCATTCTAACAACCTTCATACATTTTACAGAAATGCATTTTTCTTTGTATTCTATTTGAAAAAGAGTTCCATTCTAAAATACAGAACAACCGAGAATATTAAAAAACATTCTGATGAATGCTTTTTTGAATTGAAAAACTGGATGATAGAAGATTTTACTTTCTCGGTTTTCTAGTCATACTCCTTCAGGTGCAAGTGTGAAAAACCTCCAAGGGCTCCTCAGGAGTTAGCCCTTTACCTGCTTTTGTGCCATTATTAACTCCTGCATGCTGGCAGCTCTTGCTTGAGAAGCTATCAATAACATTCCCTGTCATCATTAGGAGACAACTTTAAACTGATTGGAGTATTTATCACATGCACTCTCAGCTGAACTATAAATCATCCTAACTGACTTGTGCTTTGTCACCCTCTGAAGCCTGACCCTTATTTTATTAATCCACAGGAGAAAATACATTAGAGAGGAGTGAATCAAAAGAATAATAAATTAGCTGAATAGTTTTTAATAGATATAGCTGTCTTCAGAGAGCTGGGTAAATTTGAACAGTAAAAGAATCAAAGAAAAATTTTATATGGAATCTAAGGAAATAATTCTTTCAGATTATAATGTGTTGTTTCATAAATTAAATTATTTAATCTACATAACTGTGTAAAGTGACTCAGGTTGTCTCGCCCACTAGTCAATTTGATCATACTCCCAAATATACAAATTGGGTTTATGCTGCTAGTTGTTCCATTGCAAGTAGGAAGATAGATTTACCTTCTTTCCCTGTCTCTGTGCTCCTCCTTAAAATGCTATTCCACATAAGTACTGTAATCTTTGTCACATATACAAAAAAAAAAAAAAAAAAGACAAAAACCTAGGAAATTCTTCTGGCAGAAAAAAATATCAAATCCCAGAATGATAATTTTATTAAAATTGTCTTTCTTCTTGTGCACCTGTCTTGTCATAAATCCTCAGTTCCTAAAACACAAAGGAAATTCTATGAAACTGATGAGTATCTGTACTTGAAAGTTCAAGAAAAATTCTAAAGGCTAGCAACATTAAATACACATAAAAACAAAGTGTCTGTTAGCCTGCCAGAGTCATTCCACTGGGAAAAGAATGGACCATGAAAGGAAGGGAATTTGGGTTTTTAGGTCTTCCTAATGTCCTCCTGTGAAATACCTTCTAAACACAGCAGCACACTAACATTAAGGCAGAAAACTGGCATTTGATTCAGAGCATGTATATGTATGACAAAAAAACCCCAACTTAATCTGTAATGAATAGTTGAGCAAGAAAATGTGAAATGTTATTGGCTGCAGAATTGTGTTACTAGAATACAAGATTAAAAAAAAAAAGATAAACATATTTTTCTGGGAGTGTTCTCCTAAGTGGAATTCTGCCAGGTTATGAACTAGAAAGCAGTTATTCTGATTGACTATTCTGACTGATGTGCATTCACACAGCTGTAATTGCACAAACTGGTTGGTTAAGAAAGCACTGCCTGTAAAACAACTACAACTACTCAGTCTCGCTGTTTCCCAGCAGACATGAGGTCAGCATGTCCCTTAGGTCATTGATTAAGGAATCAGAAAGGGGTGAAGTTGGTGAGTGTGCCTGCTGTTAGGCAGGAGAAATGGGAGTGTGAATGCAAGCTAGGAATTTAAACTTGTTCCTTTCAATTAAGTTAGTTGGTTTCTTTCAATTGAGTTAGAAATACACACAATCTGTTAGAACCTCTTTGGTGAGAGTATAATATCATAAAGTGCAGTAATTTGATCATTTGTGGTCATCTGAACATCCCTGCATTTATCCCTTTGGCAATTCCATTGACTTCCCTGGAAGTACTGCAGGGAGCAATGAAGCCCTATGCACAAAGTAGTACCAAATGGCTTATACAGAAGTTTACTTACACTGTGTTGGTATCAAAGCAGCTTTAATGTTGACAAACCATATTCTAAATATTTTCATCTAGTTAAATTGTCAGCTGCTGTTTTCAGATTCAGGATTGGAATATGTAGTCTTGAAGTTTGTGTATTTCAGCATGGCAAGTAGTTGAAACAATAGCTTCAGAAAATGTGCATGCTTTCAGCTGCAGACAAGACTTATGTCAGTTCTGTGTTTAACTGGGTATAATTAATGTTCACATAGTGGATAAAACCAGCAATTTATAATAATTACTGTTGCCATCTGATAAAGATTTTCTTTTGCTTGCGAATCATTTGTATAGACAAGGCCAATTCTGGAAAAAGTGAGGGGCTACCCTAAATAGTGTATTGCTGAGAAGACTGCTGGAGGAATGGTGCGGTGCTTGGTAGGAAGTTGTGATGGCAAGAACAGTGCAGCAGGACACGCTTCCGTTAGCTGCATTGGGAAGTCTGAACACCATCAAAGGGAATTACAAAGGGGCATAACTGAAAGCAAACACATCCACTCTGAGGTATTCAAGCAGGTTTCTGATTAATTCTTATTAACCCTAAGTCTTTTAAGAGTTTATGATGTAGAATACTCTTTTGTAGTACAAGTATTGTGGCCTGTCCTATCACATCATGTTTTGACTGAGGTAAGCAAAAGGCTCTTCAGTCTTCTAAAATGCTGACAAATTAAAAATAAACATGTTGTTATATGGTCATAATTTTATGAGAGGTGAGCGGCAAAGAGGGTGACTATCTTAAGATACAGTTACACCAAAACCTGTAAAACTCTAATAATATCGGTGAGATTTTAATTATGAATGAGACTGGCACAAAGAGCCCTGAGAGAGGAGTGGCAAAGCACAGTTAAACAGAGTAGGTCTGAACTGTTGAACTGAGTCTTTCAACCACCTGTACAAAGTATTTGGGGCCAATACACCAGAAGCTAATGAAGCATTTCCAGGGAGCAGCTTTTGGAATCTGCTCCATTTTATCTAATTTAGCAGATGAAACTTCTGATGTGGAAATAACAGAAAGTTTATATTCTCCAAAAGGAACGAAATTTTACTTTGGGTAATAGGGTATAAATACTTGATATGTTGAATTGAGTTTAGTCAGTGCCCAGAATACACTAGCTGGTGCGAACATGATGCAATGATGGACTGCAGCTAAACAGTTTCAATTATTCAGTTCCTATCCTAAGAAACAACCCTGTTAAAAAGAGGCTGAAACAGCAGCCTCATTGCTTCAGGAAGATGTCAGTGCACAAAAATTCAGCAAACAGCCTGAGTTAGAATTGCCTGTGTAAATGTAAATTTTATTCAACCTATTAAAAATATTTCATAGAGTCAAGCAATAGTTAAAGTCCCTTTATACTTCCAAAGTAAAATCAGACAGCAGTATACCAGCATGAAGACTTTATGATTAAACATAAAATTAGGGTTTCAAAAACCTAGTCCATGTACAGCAATGCTATTGATGCTGCTAGCAGTGCAATAGTCTCCTTCTCTTTCTTTAATTCTATTAATTGAAATGTGAAAGTGGCGGTTTTCACACAGCAGGAAAGCCATCTTTTACTATAAATAGGATGATATTTTGTAAGAAGCTAACTGGAAAAATCAGTGAGGCAAAGTTCCCATGGCACATGGAGAAAAGGGAAACCTGTGATGGCACTTGTTCAGTTGAGAATTTGGTTCTGATATGTCCAAAATCCCCTATGTTACTGTGGAAAGGAAATACATTTTGGAACTGACTGGTCAATTCATGGCAACTGTGTGGCAGTAATGTTTATACCACCAGATTTGAAAGGCAAGGTGCACTCAGAGGCTTATGCAGCTGCAGCCTGCTGAGTGTGTGTTAAAGACCTCTTCTGTATTCATGAAAACACTGAATTATTATATAGAGCAAAAGCAGATACTGCTATATGTGTTGAGATCAGCTTCCCCAGTTGGTTCTGCTAAGAGATAAAGGGAGGGGAGCAGTTATCCATGTTAAAGGTGAAAACAGAGAAGTTAAATATACTTATTATGCCTAAAAAAAAAAGAATTTGTTTGGTTCATTCCTAAAAGGGGGCCAAGTGTATTGCAGGCTTGATGTGAAGGTATACTGAACACAGCAAAGAGATCAGTAAACCTGAATAGTAGTATGGTAGAGGTCATAGTGGCATCCCTGAGCAATTAAAAATGATGGCTTGCAGAATGCAGTCTGGAACTTTTATATGCAGTACACTTAAAGACTACAGCTATCTGTTGGATTAGGTAGCAAAACTATTTTAAGAACTACTTGATAAAGTAAAAACAAACTGATTGCAGGTCCTGTATTGCAGTAGTTGCCCATGCAAAGCTGAGGAGATGTGAGGTAGACTAGAGCTGACTGGATGTACTTATGCTCTATGGATCCATAAGGTAACAGTCAGCAGGAAGGAGATAAATGTATACTGATCCTCAGGCAGTTCAATAGCATTTCCCAAAGAGATCCCTGCAAACAAGCAAATTGTAGAGACTCTGACAAGAGCAGAAATAAAAAAATCCAAAACATTACCCAGCAGTTGTAAAGTGATAAACCATTGGTCTGCACAGTTTGCTACTCTTGTCTTCTCTGTAAGTTTTATTCTTAGGATTTTATTGTTTTCTTTATTACACACCAGGCACAGTACTAAATAGTGGAATTTTTCCTTGATACAGTGATAAGCAGCAACATATTCAGTGTTTCCTGATTGAGGTTACTGGGCAAGTATTTAATACTGGATCCTTTGGAACTTCTAGTCACTAATGTACCAAGTACAGAACCCTTGCTTTTCTTGTTTCCAATTCTTGAAAAAGACAGTCTTTTTTTGAAATATCAGTGCACCAAGTAGAAGAAAAGGAAAAGCCATTTGCAAGAAAGGATGTGTGCTAGCTTCTCAGATCCCAGTTTCTTACTAATCCTTTGGTGAGAGCTCTGAGAAGCTCCATGTTCTTAAGGACGTTCTTAAATAATGAAAAGCATTTTGTATTTGCTTTTTTTGGTATCCACACAATGAGCAAACACCAAAAGCTTCACAGAAAGGATATGAAACAAAAGGAAGATTACAGGAAGCCTAGAGAAAGACAAGTGTCAAATCTGTGATTTATTCCTTTGAAATATCATCTGTTCATTTATTCCAGAATATTTTTAATGTAAAAATTCCTACCTGTTTTAGACATTCCTTTTATCATTTTTCTAATTCATGTAGGTCTTGCAGCCTAATAGTAGGGAAAATATAACCACGAGGGAAGTTAATTTACGCATCCATATTGCCTCTGAAATACTTTTCAGATGACTTAAATGAAGTTCAGTGAGTCTTAGACACATGAATAATTAGAGTAAGATCTTATTGGCATTATAATTGGAACATGATGTAAAACATGTATTGGTTAATTCTCTGCTTTAAAGGAGATTGGGGCTGATCTGGTGGAGCTGTATGTAGTTTGACTGATTTAATTATCAAGCTAGAGGAAATTCTTGGATTAGGAGAGAGATTTTTGCCAAGGTAAAACCAAAATTGACTTTGAACTACAGTGGTTAAACTGCTTTTCTGAGCAAGGGGAAACTGGATTTTCATCCTTGTGCCAATGAGTATTTATGCCAAGTGGAACAGAACCAATAGGAGTAAATTTTATGCCTTCCATTTTGGGATATGTCTGTGTGTGTGTGTGTTTTAAAGAAAGTATGTTCCTGTAGCATCCAAAGGAAGAAGGTGAAATCAGGGCTGCAGGGGATCCAAGTTTTGACTCACATACCAAGTGACGAGCACATAATCTCTATTTATGAGTCTAAAATTAATGATTCAGAAATTTCTAGCTGGAGAATTTAGAAGCCCAAATCCTGCTTACCTGAAAAGAAAATTAGGATCCTAGGAGATGAGATTTCCTGAAAATGATACTTACATGTGTAAGTTGCCTTATATTTGTAAAGTACTCTACCTGCATGATAATTTACTTAAAGTAAGATTAGAAAACACATTCAAAGATGGTAACTTAGAAATCTTGAGAACTAACAGTATGTAAACTATATTAAACTAAATTATATATGTCCTGAAATTAGATTTCTTCAAAAGTCATTCTGAATTAAAAATTACTGCTGGAGCGCATTGAATCTCTTCTATCAGTACTAACTCCTGTAAAACATATAAGTTTTGAGTGCCTAGGTATTTATTTAAAAACATTTTTCTTGATGTCATGCTTAGAAAGGCTATAAGAAATGCAACAGAAGGCAAACACATATACCTAGGAGTTCAATAGGCTATTGGCTGTAAAGGAGGATAAAATAAAATGTTTTGATTTCCTATGAAATATTACCAGCAGTTCAGGAATTCAGCCGGAAAGTGGGAGAGGGGTGATCAAGGTTCAGTGGGCACTTCAGATAATAAAGGAAAAGGTTAAAAAGCTATTCTCAGTGGTGTTGAAGACTGCTTTTCCCTTTCAAAGATCAGCAGCTTCACAGCGCTTGGAGTAATGGTATTATAGACTACACTACTATGAAATAAATAAATCATGTGGGAATTTTTCACTGCATATGGTTTGCCAGAGGAAATTGTCTCAGTCAGTGACCCACAGTTTATTTCAGAAAAATTTGACATGTTGTTAGGTCTAAATGCAGTGAAGTATGACAAAGTTTCTTCATTTCATGAAGCATCAAATGGAGCACTGGAACTTTTTTTTTCGAACCATTAACCAGACAATCTCACTAACAATGCATTATCAGAAAACCGGAATATTTTTGGTGGTTTTGTACCCCAAAACAAAAACCAAAACCAAAACAAAACCAACAAAACCAAACAAACAAACCCCAAACAAAACCAAAAAATTCATCTGTATATCACAACAAAGGAAACATTTAGTTATTAGTTTTGAAAAAGACTGAGAAGTCCTAAGGCTTGTCCTCTTACCTTAATGTAATGCTTGGTGCCTATTTCACCTGGGGGAACACTGTATATACTGAGGAGCCTTTCTGACTGGAATCACAAAATATTGGCCTTCTTGAAGCTCAGCCCAATGCCTGGAAAAGAAGGGGTGGTTTTCTTCCCTTTATCCTCTCATGCAGATAAAATTCTTAAGAATTTTAAATTCTGAATAGAGCAAAGAGGAAGCAGAACTGAGAGCAACAAGTATAATGAGCAAGTGTGTCAGACCAGTTGTTTCTTGCAAGACTCTGAAGAGTTTGTTCCTCTGCTTTTTCATTTTGACCTGGGGTAGTTCATGGCATTGCTGTTCAAAGTTATCACAAATACTGAAATAAATGAGAAATAATGATATATATTGAGAACAATGGGAATGTAGTGTCGTATAGGAATGAATCAGTCAACTGACAATGAAGGTATTGTTACCTGACTGACTTCTCTACCACTAATCTATTTTTTTATTTCTATTTGAAATGCAATAAATATTTTGGTCTTTTTTCTTATTCTTGGTACTATCTAATTAAATTCAATGGCAGCAAAGGTTGTTCTTACTCTTTGCCCAGATGATGTACAGTACCACAGCATCACTATAAGGTCAGTGTAATAGATTAAATAATAGAGATTAATACTCTTTTCAAACACGAAGGCAAAGCATAAAGAAATTTAAATCAACCCACTTCGGGTTTTTTGAATTGTAAATTTGTTTGGGAAAAAGTATTGAGTGAATCTAGTAGAACTGAGACACCAGATTTTTTGAAATGAGAAAGTAGGCCTTGCAATGTGAACTATAATTAATGATATATAAATAATTCAGAGGTACAATTTAAAATGTGAGGGTTTATTTTCTTGTATTTTGTAATTGCTTATGACTCCTATGATTCATCAGTAAAAGAAAAAAAAAGTCTGTTAATTTTAAACATTTCAGGTGGAAGTTTCTCATCTGGTTTAGTTTATCATAACTGCACTGAAGTGGACTTATCTGAGATAGCCTATACTAAGACCTACTATCCCCTGTGTTTCAAAGGCAATGTTTTCCTGTGTATTAAAGGGTAGATCTGCTGAGGGGAGAGTTTCACAGAGGCCAGGACCAGCCTTCTCTCCCTTTCTCCCAGGCATGGCACATCTGTTCCACATCACATAGTGCAGCTGCATAGCTCTGCACAAACTCCTTTCTCCTCTGCCTTCATTCCTCTTATTCACATTGTGGTTGTATCTGTCAATAGGCTGAAATCACTGAAAAGCTCAGGGACTTTTTAATAGTTTTTTGCCAAAGGAGGGGTTTGAAAATCAGCTCAGTCTAGCTGTACTTTGACAAGAGACAATTCGGTCAAAGCACCATGTCTGCATTGTTTGTGGAGAACTATCACTGTCAAGTTCAGGGCTGGTGGTGGGGACAAGGAGATGGGCTAAAATGACAGTGTCGTGAACTTGCCAACTGATTCTTGCCAGCTTGCTGGGGTTTTGGCCAAACCCTTCAGCATGATGGACAGGACAAGTACAGATGAAACCTTTGCCCTGTTCCAGCTTCAGAATGGCTGATGCTGAATAGAAATAACTCCCAATACAGTATATTACGTTGTATTTTATAAGCAGAGCTAAGCCGTTGCCAAGTTACTTGTAGCCCTTGGAATAGGTGTTCACAACAAATGTGCATACCAGTGAATGTTGTTTTGGTGTTTAGGGTTTCTTCCACCACTGCCTCCTATCACCAAATACGGGAATTCTGTGTTTACTTTGATGCTGTTTGCTTTGATTTGTGGATTTTTATTGTTGTGGGTCTTTTTCTGTAATTGTTACCTCATTACTTATGGCAATGTCAGCTTTTGTGCATTTAGTTCTATGGGGTCTGTTATTTTTTACACATATTCCTCTCTGTATTTTGCATTTAGAAAAAAATCTAGTTCATAGAGGCCATTTCAGGATACACTTGTTCAGGCCAGACAGTTCTAAGACAGAATCACAATATTTCAAAAGAAGCCCTTTTCTCCATTGTTGATGTAGTCCAGGTAAATAAACTCAGATGAGAAGAGCCCTGCTGTAGAATAACGTTTAAGAACTTGTCAAGGAAGAGTCATAACTTTATAGTGCATCTTGAACTCCATTTAATTGAAGTCATTCATTTGGGAAAATTACAGGCAGTCATACTCTAGAGATTTATTTATACAGAAACTAATACAATGCTGAGGTTAAAGCTACCTCTCCTTTAATCTGGGCATGTAATTTTTGTTAATATTAGAATAGTGTGTGCATGAACTGTATCCCATAGTGCATAATTCTTGTATTCAAAGTAATTCTTCTCCTTACAAAAGATTTAATTATTAGGAATTTTCAGAATTCTATATGGTTTGACTTTAGCAAATAATGTTGGGTAGTAGTTGGACAGTAGTTGGACATTATTAAGAAGGGCAAAGTTACAAGAAATGGTTGAATAAAAAAAAGATAGTCATTATATATGTAGGACCTCTGCTGGCTTCCTTCCTTGCAGTATTCTATAAACTAGTGTATATTCTATTTTTTCAGGAATTAGAGTTTTAATGTTTTCTTATTACACTCCAGTACTGATTATTTAGAAAAAAATTCAGGTCAGAAACTGGGAGGTCTCTTGACCAAGACTTTGCTGAAAGCAGGGTCAGTTATGGGCTCAGACTGATATTCCTGGGACTTTACCCTGGCACATTTTGAAAATTTCCTAGGATGGATGCTGTAACAGTACACATGGAAATATCCACATGATAGGAATATCAGTATGATAAACATATGCTCTGACTGCTGCAGACTGCCCAGGTGACCTGCACCTTTAGAGCCCACCCTAAAAGGTCCTTGCCTGCTCTGAGGTGGGTCTGCTGGGAAGTGATTAATCAGGTGGTATCTCCCAGGGTGCTCCAAGTGATCTGACCAGGGTGCATCACTGGCTGGTTAGCTGGATCCTCTCAGCTGATGACTAAGGATGTGGTTGTACTGAAATGGCAGGAACTAGACCTCTTCATCCCATTACAGATCAGGTCAATTAACATGGGGTTAGGCTTTTAAGTCATGAGGTACAGTTGATTTGATTTGGCACTTAAACTGTCAGGAGGAAGAGATGATTTTCTTATGTGCCTGATGAGGGCATATTATACTTGACAAGCAAATGTCGTTGTTGTTGTTGGCTAGACTTCGTGAATGAAGATTTTGGGATAAGCCTGCGCAATGGATTTTTTTAGGTGAGGCACAGTGTGCGCGGAACTGGCCCCACCCCCTTTACTCCTGAGGTTCATTTGCCACGGCTGAGCACGCTTGGACGGTGACAGCGAGTTCCTCGGGATTCGAACTGGCGTCCTCAGAGGAGGAGCCGGCTCCAGGGGCGGCGGCTTACACCATTAGGCCAACTCCCACTGCACAAGCAAATGTCAATACTATTATAAATACCAAAACAATCCTTTTGCAGAAAATGTTTACAAAATATATTTACAGTAGTGCTAATGACAGTAAAAATGAGGATACTGATAAACACAACCTCCATCTGTAACTGTAAGAGTAGCTATATAGATTGACACTAGTTCAGCTATTTTCAGAAATTTTTGTTCTTTCATTAAGGATGCCAGAAGCCAACTCAGTAGAAATATTTACAATTTTATTTCAGAGCAAGATAGCCTCACATTGAAGATGCTTTTGTTCCCACTGAAATGTGAGAAGCTGAAATGTGAGAAGCAGCAGAAGTTATTTAAACTTTCTCATTTCTAGAAATTAAATACCCGATTCTATTGGAGGTATTTCAAGCTCTTATTAGGGCAAATTCCAAAGCTAAACATTTCAGTACTGAGTTCTGCAAGTCTTTGTGTATCTTCATTGTCTTACTGCTTAACTTGATAGAGAGCTGGGTCAAACATGTGTCTCATTTACAGTAATGGAGTTTGTTTTATAGGAAACCAGCAAACCCCTACTATAGCACCCAGAAAGCAAGTTAAATAGCTAGAAATAATAACAAATGGAAATGCCTGCTCTGTGCTGCATTGGAAAGATACAGAGCAATGGTGTAAGGTACTGACTGGATTATGAATAGCAGGCATTACAGTGCATTGTTACACTGGCCTTTGAAGCAACCATGGGTTTTTCAAGCTCTGTTTGTTTTGCTTTTTTGCACGCAAGCTGCAGTTCACTTGAAAGGTAAATAAAATTATGAACTAAATTTTCAATGAGGGGAAGAAAGCAGGAATGTAATCGCCAGTACCTGAAACACAGACTGTTTCTCAGCAAATGTGTACCTGAATAGAATGGCCAGACATTAGCATTTTTAATGTCCTCTAACAGCGTATGACAAATGTGTCATGAATAATTAGATATTACTAACTACTGAGCAGTGCTTAATTCACTTACCTGCTGGTACATTTGCCCTTTCTATCTGACAGCTCAAGTTGAATAAATGCTATCTCTGGCTCTGAACCACCAGCTGTATGGGGTACAAAGGTCAGTCTTTCACATCATAGACTGAAAGCTCTTTACACTGAATAGTAATGCAGCTCCTGGGTCTGTGCTATTTGAACAGACCTGCTGGTGGTAGAACTGGAATTTGGTCTCTGATTACATGGTGTGTGAGCCCATGGTTCTAATGCTGGTGAGGCATGAATTAATGCCAGCCAAGAAAGTAGCTTCTCAAGAGTATACATCCATATATGGAACATCTCAAGAAATTTCTTACATAATAATGCAACAGCCAGGTCCTCAGCTAATGAGACCTCCATTTCATGGAAGAAACCTATAGACTTCGTTGACTGCATTGTTTGGAGGAATATACTGAACTTATACATGATGCTATAAAGTACTTTAAAAATATTGATGGGACTACAGGGGATGTGTGTGCTTTGGAAGGTCTTGCTGCATTTGTTTTAAGTTTGTAAGACTGGGTTTACAATAGTGTATGGCTTAGAATATTCTTCACACATATCTGTATGGTTACACTAGCCAATGAAATCAAATTTACAGCTGGAATAGAATTGATTACCTTAGTATCCTTTGCCAATGTTGCCAAAGATTTACATTTTAGGTAGAAAATAAGGTCATGCTAAGGGCCAAGATGCTACTCCAAGGCCATTAAAATCAATGGAAGCTTTCACACTGACTGCAGAATATTTAAAGGTCAGACTCTGAAGTCCAACTTATTCTGGAATTCTGCCCAGCACTCAGGTGTGTGTCTGCTGGTCAGCTTGGTGTGTTGGTTTTCATATGCATCAAGATTTTGTAGGGTTTCATTATCATTTGGTTTTCTAGAATCTTCTCTATCTCCTGCAAGGAGTTAATGACTTTCAAATTCTCTGTACTATGCAATGGTAATCTTCCTTTTTTTGGTAGTGTGAAATGATGAAAGGGATTTCAGACAGTCTGTGTATTCAGTCTCATAAATTATTGAAATGTATTTGTGTTATTTTACCAGGCAAATATTGGGTTGTTACCAAAAATATAATTGTAGTTCTTAAATTTCTCTGATAAATATTGTTGTATCATTAAAACTTTTCAGCAGAGTTGAAGGAACTCGTGCCTGTAGCTAAATGGAAAAGTAATATGGTCATTTCTTTGCATTCACAATAGATTTTCAGTGCTGTTCACCCCAAGGCTCTTACTATTGAGTGAAATGCAGTCCTTAATCAGACATGAGACCTCATTGTAATTGTAAATCTGCAGTCAAAAAAGGCCTTAAGAGTTCCTGCAATATAACTGTAATGTGTTCCAAGCTGAACAGTTATAGCTCAGTGTTCATTTTAATATGGAGTCAAGAGACTTGATCCATACCTGGGGTATTCAGAAACTCAAACATAGCAATTGGAATGGGAATATTACTGTGGATTGTTCTTACAAGTCCTGAAATGAACCATTTTCTTTGCTTACATACATTATACATTATTTAAGATGTCCTAAATGCCTTGGATAAAATATGTATTTTAGGCCTCCAAAGTTAAAATTGCTAAGGAACCGAGAAGTTTAGCAAGTGAAGTGATCAAGTCACTAAAATTCCCTATCACAGAGAAGCAATCTCTTCTATAACATGATGTGTGGAAATGTTAGAAGAGTTTTGAGTTGGGATGAGTTTTGAGGAATGATGACTGGCTGATATCTAAGAAAACATTTGTCATTTTCTGTATTTGGGTGCTGCGCAAGGTGGTCCTTTGCCACTCTCCACTGCTGCCCATATGGAATACATTTATAAAAAATCAGATGAAGATTTGTTATTAATTGTTGCATTGTTAGTAGGAATGGTAAAATTACCAATACCTCATTGTCTGAGAACAGCCTAGATCAAATCTATCTCCTCAGAGCATGCAGTCGAAGGCAGGCTGCAGAACAGACAGTTTGCTAATTTATATTTTGAAGTAAGGATTGGCAGTTACACTGACAGAAATTTGGATCATGGAATTTCTATTACGTATTCCAATACTTTAACCCCATTTTATTCAGCATAGTCATTAATCTCTGTGCAAAGGCAGCGTGACACGTTTATGAAGGAGCAATTAGAAAGAATGGTATAATTGCACATGTAATCTGTTTTTTACACAAGAAAAATATGTTTATCGTGGTGAAATCTGGGCCTGGATGAAGCAAGGAGGTTTCATCAGCCCTCAGGTTTCTATTCATTAATAGAAAATATCTTAAAATCACAGTCAGCCAAATGTTTACTGAATCCATGTTCCTTGTGAATTTGCATTAATTACAAGAAACACAGGTTATGACTAGATAGGTATTTAGGGATTGGTAACTATATGCAATTTCATCAACACCTTAAATACAAGCATGTATTACCTCTGAAAAGTAAGAAAATACATCTTGAACTCACTACTAAATTTCTGTGACTTTAGCAACTGTTAAGAGTTTTCCATACAAGTTTATTTTGTGGAAAGCAAAAATTTACAAGAACCATTCTGATTTATGTTCTTCATTCATCTCAGGCTTTAGTTGTAGAGTGAAGAGCCTCCAGCTGAATAGAAGGACTGGTATTCCTTGAGAAAGAAAGCAGAGAAAGGGAATAGGAAGATACAAGCAAATGGAAATTGCCACTGATAGGGGGAAGCACTTGATGAGAGGGAAAAATAAAAAAATGAGAAATAATTTCCCAAATCTTGGCTAGGTGATGCTTTCTGAACCAAAGGATGTTACAGAAATAAATATCCAGTAATTAAAAAGACTCTACTAAGATAAGGAGCATTCAGTCTCGGTTGGTGCTGCTGAATATTGCTGACTAAATATTTTCTCCCAAGGATAAGAACAGTAGGCACTGAGGGTTTCCAAGACCTTGCAAAACAACCTTTTGTTTAATTAAATGGAGAAAGTTGCTCAGTGAAGCTTTCTTGTTTGAGCTGAGCTTTGCTGTACAAGAACTGGCTATTCAAATAATCACTGTTGTAATTCCCAGCTGTGAATGGTGGTGGTGATCTGCACGATCTTCATCACACAGTGATCAGATAATCACAGGAGAATGCAAGTTTGAAAACTCTGGAGGTTCCTAGCTTGATATTTCTAATTTTTTTTTGTTTATATTTTTTCTTAGACTTAATTCTTCTTTTGTGGCTATATTTCAGATTTCCAAATTATGACAAAAAGGTGGTATTTCCATAATGATAATTTATAAGAGTAGTATAATTTTAAAACACTTTCTAAAGGAACATGAAGTGACAGCACATGGTCTAAAATAATTAGCATCAATTGTCTGTATTTCTTGTAAAGCAATTCTATCTCCAGATGTGTCTGCAGAAGGTAATGATGTATTCATGAGATTGGATCCAGCAAAAACATTAATTGCACAAGCATATAGGTCCCCCTGTCACTTATTATATATTTTATGTTGACTGATGCCAGCTAAAGTTTTGGACTAATATTTAAAAGGTACAAAATAGGTGTATCAGGATAATGGAGCATGTGGTAGCTGGTCTGTGAAGTTGTGTAAATATCACAGCAAATATCCCTCAAAGAAACTTTAAAATCAATCTTGCTGAGGACCAACAACAGTGAAAACCAAAAGCCTTTAAATTCCAAAAGTGCTAATCTCTCACTGATCTTGAGGCACAGCAGGACACACACTTTCATCGAGTGCTCTGAATACTGGTAAAATAGTAGGGAAAAGGAAAGCTTCCGTGTTTTGCAGTAAGCCACACAGCAAACAATGCCCTAAAACCTGGGTTAGAGTCAAAGAGTAGTCTGTGGAGTAAAAATAAGTTTTAATTTTGTAGAAATACCTTTGCTCCACAGAATCTCCATCATATATGCTATCTTTGCAGGTCTACAGACCACAGGGATGTACATGCCCTGTGAGATCTCTGGCACAAGACCAGTGTGGCTGTCAGAGACTGAACCCTAACTAAAATAAGGGGCAGCATACTTAAGTTCGTTTGAAGCATTTAACAAGAGAAGTCCAAACCCCATGTTTATAGTAATAATAGTCCAGTTCTATCACTCAGGAGCTTTAATTTCACATTGTTGTTGTGCTTTTGTGTTATTACTATTACAGGACAAATCAATCCAGTTAACAATCCACATATCAACATACATAAAAAATAGACTGTATCTAAGCATGTTATATAGAACTAGATTTTAAGGTTAAGAGTTGGCTGTATTGAATGTATTTCAATATATATGTGCTGCATTTTTATCCCATAGCACATTGTGGTGTGTCATTTCATGCAGACATAAAAATAGACTGTGCGTGCACTGCAGCAGTCTGAGGAATTATCTGTAGATTTGACAGCTTTTCAGAACTTAAGACGGTATAATTCAAATTTTAATTGGCTTGCAATGAAGCAGTTGTTTTGAAATCTTCCTTCTTAATAAATCTGTAGCACAGCTCTCAGAAGCTTAAGAAAAAGTACTTGGCCTTTTCCTTATCCCCAGAATCTTCATGAGTAGATGTAGGTCTGCACCAATTGTCTCATCTTCAGACTAATTATCTCATTTACATATTTCTTGCTTTCTGCTTAGAATTCTCCTTGGAACAGCTAAGATTTAAATTGTGTGCTGTCAAACACAACTGGTTAAGGGAGAGGGGCACACACATGTGTGCATTCTATTTTATTAATATTATTTAGTCTTAAGAGAATACCATATGTGGCTTACTGTAAAATAAGGAAACTTTCCTTTTCCCAAGCATTATGTAGTGCTTTGTAGAAAATGTTATGGTACAGATTAAGCTCCTATACCTTAAAAAGTGCTAAAATTAAGGATTTTGTATAATCTTCACTGGTCACCTCTTCCACTCTCTGGTATTGCTTCCCCTGCACTTTGAGTCTCTGGAGTGAATGATCTATTTCCTGTTTAAAGTAGTAGACTCTCATACCAGTTATATCTTGTAGATGTCATGCCATAGAACTAAAAAGTTGCTCACAGTAGAATGGCACATAACTGATGAAATAGTGATCTAGTAGACAAGTGTAAATATAGCAAGTTCTCAGCTGTAGGACAGTCACACCAAATTAAAGCGGGGGTTCCTGTGTTCTGATGCTTAATAAGATACTTTCGTTGAAGATTGCCTCAATATTCGGAATGAATTTGTGAGTCTTAACACCACCTGAATGTCTAGTAAAGTCTCCATTTAAATAATAGTGACCATTTGAGGTTGCCAGGTAAGCCAGCACATTGCTATTGTATTCCCTTAAGACTAAGCATCTTAGGACTATGGGTGCAGGTAGGCTGCTTTCCCTCAGGTTGCTTCAGGGCATCATGTACTACTAGGTGCGTGGAAGGTAGAAACCCTAGTAGTCTGCTCAGTGGAGGCTGTGTGACTGTTGCACATTCTGCTCTACAGGTTTCTGTTGAGTGAGTTATTTTACATGCAGAGTGCAGAAATGATACGTTTCACTGATTAATGGCTTCTAGCCCACTTCTCTCTACAGCAAGATTAATTTGCTGTAGAATGAACCAAATAAGCACCCTTGCCAGGCAGGATGTGTGTCCTTTCAGTAGCTGAAATGAACTATCCCACTTAGTGTTGACCTTTCAGTTCTACGGAGAGGCAGCTTAGTGTTGTTCCTTCATTTGAGGATGAGTGTTGCTTTTCTTCCTTTGCTGAGAACTACTACCAGATAGCAGAGCAGAGAATTGTAGACCTCCACAGAGATGGTAGGCAATCCTGTGTGGTCCTTTTCTCCTCTGAAATGTATTATCAGTCATTTTATGTTTGATCTTTCTTTATACTTTACCATTTATCCTTAAAATGAGCAAAACGAGCAGAGAAATTTCTGAAAACCACCTGTCTGCAGATATCATGCATGGATTACCGTTCCTAAAAGGAAACCCTCATCTGAACAGCTTCTAATAGGGGAATCTCAAATTAAAATAAAAGACTGAAATATATATGTATAGCTATGAAATCAATAGGCAGTCCCTGAAACCCCTGCACATAAGAAGCATACATTGTAATGCATATTTGTCTGCAGTTCTAGAAAAAGAATTCTACTCAAAACAGCATCAATTTGCCTGAATAATTGAGGTAATGAAAAAAAAACCAAAGAAAACCAAAACAACTAAACACCCTCCGTAGCCCCCAAAACAAAACAGGAAAATATTTTGCACCACGTAGCTCATCAGAATGTTATGGACTGTTTTCCATTGCTCTTGTCATCAATGTCTAATGCTTTATACTGCCCATGATACCAAAGAGGGCATTCAACTGCTCTTTACATTCAAGATGTGTGCAATTGAAGTGTTTTGTAGTGCTCATTTATGGTACCTTCATACACAGTGGCTTTTTTACAAAAAAACCACCACTGTACCAAAGAATTCACAACCCAAAAAACCCCATCAGCAAAACATCCCAGTGCAGAAACAAAAACATTAATTATTTCACAGCTATACATTTCGAATCAGCAAGTTAGTAAAACTGCAAAATTATGTGTAATAGCTCAGCTATTGAAATCAGTCTGTTTATTCCCTTGCACGTACAGAAGAGCTTATGCTGTGCTCATCCCCAACCAGCTGAAACTATAAATATGTTGAACACAAAACCAGCTAATTATAATCTAGGGTGTATTTTCTTCTGACATATACAGGGCCTTAAGAGCTACAATATGCTTGACTTCTGGTGTTCACTCCATTTCAGTGATTCTACCCAGCTACTAAAAACGTAGTTGTTTTCTCCAGCTACATTTTAACCTTGCAGTTGCCTCATTCAGACTCGTGTGCTCTGGAATTTCAGTCAGTCAAGAAAGAGTTGCCAGGGCCTAATGGCTTTGACTTTAAATGTCCTGTTTACTCACAGTTCTCTAGACATTTACACTCTTCCATATGTATATTTGGCGGTTCAAAGAGAAAGGAATTTGTCTAGTAGTAGCACTGAAAGGGTATCTATTTTTACACCTAATTTTGTAGATTCTAGTATTTGAACCTGTGAAAGGCTATCTCTGTCCTTATGAATTCCCATCTCTCTGTTTCAGCTCTTATTTTACAGTTATAAAAGTAATTCTGCTTTACATAGGGCATTTTATCCTTGAGGAGGGAGTATGTGCCTAACAGATAAAGTATTTTAGACATTATTATGTTCACATCTTGAATGAAAATTTAAGTAACTTTTAAAATATCTGAAATTTCTTTAGACACTGTGAAATGTGACTCTATGAATGTAGTCTTAGACATACTGGAAATCATGTTCCTGAAACGCAAGGCTTATAAACAGCAGTCATTCCTTTCCTTTTTCCTTCTATCAGGGGGTCAAAATCCCAGATCCTCAGTTAGTTCATTGATTATATTCAAGTACAGTTTCCACTTAAGTAAAATCTAATTCTAGATAAGGATATTAAAATTTGGCCTGACACTATCTGTCCATCTCCCAGAGGATTCAAATAGTTAATTCTTATTGTTTCCGACAAGATAAACTCAGGATTACATATCACTATGTATGTAATTCTGTCTTCTTACAAGGCAATAGTAAACCTTGTGCAGTTTTTAATGGGAATAATTAGTTCAGTTCTGAAATTCTGAGCATGTAGAGTGACCAGCCTCTGCAGCACCCTTGGGCTAAATCTTGTGAGCTCTTGTTAAAGTTCAGCAACTCCCAACCTTGGAGTGGTGCAGTCTTGGAGTTCCCTGAAGTAAATGTAGAGGACATGGGTTTAGGTGAGTTCCTGAGCTGCTGTGCTCTGCCAGTTTGGAAGCAAATTATAATAATTCTTATTTTAAAAGTCCATATTCCTATGATTCTGAGCAATTGAGTACAATTGCATTGCTTGTACAAAAAGCAGTCTAAAATAGGTGCTGGATATCACAGTAATAATCTGCTTAATAAAAATGCTTAGACTGAATGTGATCTCACAAAAGCAAAATGTGGCATAGGGCTAATTTGTAAAACCATCTCGTTAACTGAAGTTATTTGTAGCTTGTCAAATATTAAGTTGCTCAAATTGGGTCTTTGTAATTGAATTTCAAAGAAATTAGCAGTCTGTTGTAATAATGAATTTAGTGGATTATATATTTGGTACATTTTGTCCAAATTAAAATTAAGTAAATAGACGACTCGGTCTTCCCACAAATTTTGGTTTTTTTAATGCCTAAAAAAATAATTCATAAAGTTAACTCACTGCATCACTGTTAAAATTAATTTAAAGCCTAAGTGAGTTTGAAAAAAACAGAACTCATTATAAACAAATTTGGTAGGATGGTGTGTATTGTCATATTAATTTTGAAAATGAATGTACTCTGATAATGGTTTTCTGCTATTTGATCAGTTTAAATTGTATTTATTTTTCTAGACTTCACCGAATCCACTTGTTTTCCTTTTTCCTGACATATAGAATTTTTACAACAGAAAGAAAACACAGTTTTGTCACTGTCCTAGAAGAAAATCTTCATAAATGTCATTATAACTGTATAGGAAATGCTGGCTGGTCATGGGCCCGAGCATGGTAAAGATGTGCCCTTGTAGTGCAGAGGTGACTGAAAAGGCACCAAATGTTCATGCTCATGTCTGTTCATGTCCTAACCTGCTAGTCTTTCATGAATGCAACTATGCCAATGAGATCTGTTCCTCAAACATGCATAAAACATTGCTCCTAGGTGTATATAAGCATCCCCCCTTCTCTGTGGTGCCTAAACCAACTGTGTTTGTGAGATCCATAGCTTTTTAAGATGTCCCCAGGGTTCCTGTAATGAGTTTACCTCCCTTATTGCTTCTGCTGCAGAGCCAAAGCATGGCAAAGAATTTTCAGACAACTGCTGGAAAAAGCACATCACAGGATCTGGATTAAGGAGCTCTCCTGGGGATATGAAGTTGCGGCACAGCATCTTTGAAATAAAAGTAAACTGAAAGGAAAAGGATAGGGATTGAGGAATTTGATTCCCCCCTCCCCCCAGTGCAGCAATGTGGCAACACAACCCTATGTAATAAGATGTTGTGTTGCCAGTAGCATGGTCCCTGACTACTGATGGGTTTTGTTAGCATCATTAAGAATAATAATAGTATCAAATATAATGCTTGTTCTTACATGATTTATTGCATAAATAGGTGACTTCTGTTCTAAAACCTAATCTTGTTTGTGTGCAACTATATATAGACTAATATCGATAGTGCTAGACAGAAAAAAACCCATCATCTCCAAATGAATAATTCATGTGATATAAGAAGAGGCAAAAGGTAATTGAAATTGATGTTTATTTGTCTGGGTGATGAAGTGGAACAAGTTCCTCTTCAGTGCTATCACTGAGAGGAACCCAAGGCCTTTGTGGTTAACCAACCGCCCAGCACACACACCAGGCTCGCTCAGCTCCTTCACAGAGTCTCTAAGGGCAAGGCAGGTGTCATCAGGGCACTGCTCTGGCCCTAATTGCATAATGGGTGACATTTGTGGTCTGTGGGTCTTAAAAACCCCTTTATTTTATATCTCTGTAAGTTTAAATCACACTGGGAAGATCAATAGTACTGTTTTTCCAACAGTAAATTCAAATCTTTACTGTTGAACAATGTGGTTTAGGGTTCAGTTCTGGAGAATTTTTAATAGTGGTTGATATTGTATCCAATAGATACAATTTTCTTGATCACCCAATTGCAGTGTCATCAGGTTATATGCATCAATTTATATGCAATGCTTTCAGACTTTGTAAGCATTTGATAAAGGTTGTAGCCCCATATTTTGTAGCAATACTTTTTTTCTCATTGTACCCTTGCCTCACATGAAAGATGTGAATATCTGATTGTTCTTGCAGCTAAGTAAAACATTCAGGAATAATACCTGTGAGCAGTAGAGGGGTGATAATGTAATTGCTGTTTGTTTCATAACCTTTATGCACAAGCAAAGGCATTTTTGTTCTTGTGTGCTACTGCTTAGTCAAATTATGGGACTTTTCTGCATTTTAAGACAAAACTGGGAGTTGTGTGGTGTTTATTCCCAAGTGGTGAGTGCAAATGCCTCTTGTGAGAGCCAGTGGGAAGAGGGGGCAGGGGTTTGGAGGCCCCAGACAGTATTAAAAAAGCAAGCAGGAAACCTTTGCTGAAGCAAAAACTTTCTCTGCTGCTTTGAACCTGTTTGTAAAAACTTTGCTGTCACCTCAGTGAAATTTGAATAATTTAGAAATAGAACCTTTTGCAGTTTGGTATTTCATGTGGAATTTCTGCTGTACTTCGGTGTGAAGTGCAGACTACAGTCAAAGAAATAGTGGGAAATGTACATCTAGATTTATAATCTTCAGAGAAAAAATATATCAGAAACTATCAAAATAATTTTAGCTGAGTCAAAAACTTGCATATACATCACTAAATAACATTACTGAAATTTATATAAATGGAGATTTTTTTCCTCTGGGTTTTCAATTCCCTCCTGAATTCACTGATAATTTATGTCTGAAAGCAGGACAATGAGACTTACAAATGAACTGAACAATGACATTCTTAAAGAGAGGAACAAAGTATTTTATAGCTTCATTTATTTGAAATGAAAATTCTGGAACAGAAAGTGTCACACTGTAAATTAAAAAAACCCCAAAACTATTATCAGGGTAGGGACTGATTTTAAATAAAGTAATTTGGTTTGCCGTTTTTTCCATGGAGAAAATAATCTGAAATGTATGATTTGAAGACAGCTATTAAGCAATTCAATTTACATTACAGAATGACCCATCTTCAATTCAGAAGAACCCAAATGCATTTACTTACTGCAAATTTAATATAATAGAAAATAATGTTTAAAGGTAGTATTTGCTAATGTATGGTCTGTAAGATTTATGAAAATTGAAGTAAATGGCTTCCAACTAGACAAGAGTTCTATTTCATAAAATGGTTTTTATGACTATTTTTACTGTGACAATTCAGCTGATCTGTCAAGGCTCTGCAGCCTGTCTGAGGGAAGAAATGCACAAGTGGAGTTATAGGCCCGAGTTTCACCTGAATGGTATTCAGTTTGGACAGTGCCTTTCTGTTAGCAAACAGTGTACAAGAAGGCTTAAACCCTTCTGAAGCTACTGACTACTAATGACTATTATTTCTGAGCTGCCATGTTAAATTCTCCTTAAAAAACACCCCCAAAAATGTCCCACTTTGGTTATAGTTAGTACAGGTATGCAATCAAGGATTGCAATAAAACAGAAAAAAAACAATATTCATCATACAAGGACTACATACTTATCAGCATACTGATAATAGTTGCAGATAGTTAAAGCTATCAAGTTTTACTTAATGAGTTTTGATCATTGAGCTAAATTCAGTGAACTCCATGTGATAAGTTTTCTGCCCTTGAAGAATTTACATGACTGTGTTTTTCAAGTTATTCAAAAGTGTGTCCTGAAAACAGGTCCATAAAATAATAAATCCTGATAAATGTGCAGTAAGAAGTCAGACTTGTTTGAAGTCATTTTGCAGTTTTTTTAAAAATACTTATTTCTGGGAACAGAATTTGTAATGGGTAAGTGAAAGGTAACTCTTTTTTTGAGCCTGGAGGGTGTTGTTTTACTTTCAGAAAATAACACACCTCTACAATAGAATACCAGAATTGTTGTAGCTGTACCAGTTTTAGTCCCTCAATGGCAAATTGAGGTCTTGAGGTGCAAAAGCATGCAGAATGCTTCACAGCCCACATCTAACAAGTACCTCTGCTACTACTTTAATAATTCCAGTAATCACTTGTAGATGTGAATATGCATTGCAGTCTTTTTTGTGATCATATTTACTCTAGGTTATTCTCAACATGATTGTAAAGGTATCCACCTCTTTGGAACAGTAGGAATGCATTTAATTGCCTGTATGCTAAACAAGGATTTCAGGATACTTTAGACAAATGCGAATAATAAAATATTAAGTAGAACTATTCATTCCTACATGCTCTGGAAACTTAATTGTGAAATCTACAAGTTATGACTTCTGTATTTTATTCCTTGCTTTGCTATCAGATTGATACATAGTGCCAATAGCTGTAAAGTCTAATTCAGGAAAATGCCTTAAAGCGTTTCTACATTTAATGACACACTAAAGCATAGGCCTGTGCTGAAATGAAATCCAAAACTTTTATGTCTGCTATACAGGATTTGCCTTTGCATATTTGGTAAGAGAGGTACCTTGAAAGCACAGAGTCCAAAATTAAGGAAGAAGCTGAGCCTTTGCCTTTCTAAAACTTAACTCCAGTTCCTTAAGGAAGTGGATGTCTATTACTACTCAGTACTAAAGTCTATTTCTAATGGCAAGTCTGGTAGTTGTACAGAATGAAAAACAGTGGGAAAACCTTAAAATCTGGACAAAAATAATTAGAAAACATTTGTCTAATTTCTGCACTTCTATCTGGTAACTTCCTCACTTAACCTGGGAGTCATTTAATGTTGTATAGCCAAGAAGTGCTTAAATAATCCTGTATAGAAAAGGTTGCTATTGCACATGGAAAATCTCTGGAGTTTCAGTGCAACAGGCTAAAAGCTTGTGGTTATTCCTGCTTCCTGGCTGAGGATCAGTGGCTTATCATAACAGAAATCTGGCACTGGCCTAGGAGCAAATCAGGCAAATGTCTGCTGACCAGCAATGATTTATATGTCCCACTGGTTATTTGACTAAATGAGGTAGTTTTCAGTCTGGGAAAAAAGTCTCTTTCCAAAAGTACACTGTTTTTGGCTGTAGTGAGATAGGTATATCAAAGAGGAAACTGTTCCTTCATTTCACAGTACTTAAATAGACAGGCAGAATTTGGAGGAGGGTCATCTGGGTCAGACAAGACTCAAAAGAAAAAGTGTGGGGAGCACTTAAATATCTTCTTCATGAATATATTTATTTTTGTCATCCAGCACGGGGAGCAGATTACTTTTCCAAGCTCAAACTCCTCCTTTATTGGCTATCGGTAACTCAGGAAGAGAAACAGTTGAAATATAATTCACACTGCAAATTAAATAATGAATCCTTTTCTTGTAGTTTAATGGTTTTGTGTTCTCAGATTTCAACTTTGGTACCCAGTATGTCAGTATGAGTTATGTCCCATGGTAAAAAAGGTTTGTCAATACAGCCTAGCTGGATAAGAGGCAACATGCAGCATGACAGACACTACTGTTTCTGTTGTGTTTAGAGATTTTCTCAGTGTACTATTCAGAGTAACCCTTTCCACTCTCCTCACCATTGAAATCATGGCAATCTCCATAATATCTCCGAAATCTTCATTTATATGAAATATTTCAGCCCTAAAAAATAACAATACCTGTTTAAAGTAAAGAGGGAAGAAACTAAGTTTTCCTTGTTTTATGTAGGCCGCAACATGACAGCAAATTGTTTGCATGAGAAATGTAAGAAGTCAAGTCAACACACTGGTCCTGCAGCTAAGTCTATTTGCATAAAGTTCCTTCGAAATTCAGACCTAGTAACTGTGTCATCTTCAGCATACAACTCCAGCCATGTGGGGAGAGAATGTGATGGCAGTCTTAGCAGTTCTTGTTTGCTCCAAGTTTCTCATAGAAACACGTTTCTATGTGAGTTTAACTTTTATGAGTTTAACTTTTCATGGTTGCAAGGAAAAGCTTGGTAACATAGTATTAGGTTTAAATATGAATCAAAAAGAAATCCTATCAGTGGTATTTTAAAACCAATCTCATGATAAATGTATTTGCAGTTTTGGAAAGGTTGATAGAAACTGACTTGTCACTTTTGACTCTCACATCTTATAAACTCCTAACTACACCCTCATGCCTTTCACCATTGTGAATGCTGAGCACAGCTCACCAATATAACAGTGGAACACTTATTTTACAGCTCAGTGCAGTATGTCTAATAAGAAAGAAAAATGATCTTAATATCACAGGAACTTATTCAAGACTTTTTTTACAAGGAACGAAGTTTTTTCACTGAAGGATCCATCTGTCTGGTCTTTTATGCTTAAGCCTGAGATGTTGACTAAGCAGCCAAGTGTCCTAGACATGTCCTAAATATAAAGTCGATGAGGTCTTTTACTTGTAACTGTTTTCCTGTCATTGTGTTTGTAATAGACTCCAAGAGTTGTTGATCAAAATGTAGCTTGAATCAGGCAGTTTTCAAAACAGACTCTTTACATTATCAGACTGTATGGTACGTGTAGGCCAATTTATTAAAACTGAAGGAAAATATTTATCTATTTATCTGGGGAGCATTAGGTATCCCACCATCCAGTTACTACATTGATATCATAGTTTGACCTCACTTACTACTTGTTTTAAAGAAGGAGATTATGAAGTTAATTAAAAGAGTCCTAATGATAAGTTCCAGCATAAATTTTAATGTGTTCTCCCAACAGAGGGTCACCAATGCCTATTTTTGCAATATACAAAATCTGTCAGTAAGTACAAACCAGTAGCGGAGTTAAATGTGAAGAGTGATAGGCAAATAATTTTCAAATTGTGTTGTACTTTTAAGACAGATATAGCAAAAGATATGTCTGTACTTCTTTTCCTACTTGGTGATGTATTCATTCACTGGAAATCAAACCAGTGTTGCAGTTCATGCTGCATTAGCAGCATGTTTAGTTCTTGGATTGCATATTTTCTTTTCTTTGACCCCTTTATAAAATGACTGAGTTTAAATTGTAAATTAAGCAGAACAAACCAGAAAAACTATCAATACCAGGTAATCACAAAGCTGTTTTTATGTGAAGTTTTACTTGATCAGCTGTCTTTAAGCATGCATTTAGAGCTTTTAGAAATTAAATATTTTAAATTAGTAAGGATATTTCCTCAACTGCATTGCAGGCATGAAAATGAGGCGTAATGTTTTTTCTCATTTTTCTTACCCATTTTTCAGCTATTCAAAGTCCTAATGCTGATAGAATGTGATAAACTCCTGGGTTTTTTACCTTCATTTCATTATCTTGTAGAAATGTAGACTTGGAACATCCAGTCATAATCATTTTTCATTCAAATTGATCACAGTTTTAAAATTTGTGCTATGAAAGTAATCACATCATAAGAAAGAGACAAAAATTTAGGTCATTTGAATAAAGGGAAATTACCATACAGCTCAAATACAGTCATATCTCTTCTTTCATACCATATTTCAGACAAAGTTGCACATATAGCATTTTTATATTCACTTGAATGTTTTAAGTTTTAATAAATTATGAGTGATATTATAGCCTTATACAACATTTTGAAAAATGTTTCTAATGACAGTGACCTGTGACAGTTCTCATTAGTTTGTCACTCTGAGCACTTTCTTGAAATTAGGAACGTGACAGGGTTAAAATAAATATTAGTAATTCAAAATAGAAAGTATTGTCATAATGATATAAAATAATATTTTCTAAGTGAATAATTTATGTTTGATAAAATCACAGGAAGATAGTTCCCTGAAAATCAAATCTCGAAGATTCTGACATTGGCTACTTACATATAAAGCACCTAACTTTACTAGATCCCAGCTGGGATCTAGTAATGGAAACGTTTGGGCAGGCTCAGACTGTGCCTGCAGCAGCCCCTCCCTCGAAGCGGTGCAGAGAAAGTGTTGCCAAAAGCACCTCTATCCCTCATCCTGTGTGGTGCTCTCTGCTTGGAGCTGGCACAAAACACAGCTTCTTTTAACTCGGGGGGGACATCCCCATAGCCAGGTCCCCCAGTAAAATGAGATGGCAAGATAAAGCCAAAAATCAAAGTGCAGAGCAATTTATAGCTATGACGACATGATAAGAGTTGTAGTTTTATTCTGGGAGATTTCAAGACTTTACTTTTTCCTAGCAAGTTTTGCAATATAAAGAATAAAAATAATTATAAGCCATTTTGTTGCAGTGTCCCACTGTGGAGCACCCTGTGTTGTGTGCACTACATTTCTGCAGGCTTGATGGTCTGTATCAAAGGTGATAACTTTTGACAGGTTTCTGCTGCAATAAGTTATATTAAGGCTCTCAAAACCTCATATACACATTTAATGTGAATGCCCATATACTTTAAAAAATAGTAGTTTAAAGGTAACCAGCTAAAAAGAAAAAAAAAATTCCCACAAATGAAAAAAAAATCCCAACAGCTCTCTCAGAACTTCAGCTGTAACTACTTCTCTGTAAACTTTAAATGAGGGACAAATCTAGCAAAATTCTAGAACTGCAAAAATCTTTCCTTTAAACATTTTCCTGTGAATATATTTTAAGGGGAAATATCACCCACAAGAGGAGGAAGATTCATAATGAAACTTTACAGTTATTTGTTCTTCTGCTTATTTGGTACCTGTGATGAATGGATTCTTTTCCCTCTTTCTTGTTAGTCAAGCATCCCTACATACAGTTTTTCTATTTAGGAGCACACATGCTTACTTTGGGGTCTTTTTAATGCATGTACAATGATCTGTTTTACTGAGCATTGTGGGTTATGGCTGTGATCAAAGAAATTTTGATTTTTCCCAGGAATATTTTTCTGCATTCTGATAACAGAGATGTATGTTCTATTTCTGCTTAGTAAGGACTCTTTAATATTATTGCAAATTTTGAGTACCACATTTTATGCTGAACATTTGGAATTAAACCAGGGAGAACAATAAGAACTGTCAGCGAAAACATGATTTCTGAGGAAAGATTTGGAGAACTAGGTTTTGAGGAGGAGGAAAGCAAGGAACAGTCACTGATAACCCAAGAGTTTATTATAACATTTATTGTAACATCATTTTTGACAATTGTCAAAATGTTTTACTTGTTTGACGTGAGTTTATCGTACTCGCCTGAGAATGAACTTTGCAAGCACTGAAACCACCAAGATCTAATGTGTTTACAGTCCTTTTTTGAGAGCGGAGAGATGCAAAGAACGTGAGGTGGTATATGAAGTGTTGCATGAAAATATAGCCAGACTGCTGTTATAAAGAATAGGAGCTGAATAACAGGCTCGGGAGGTGAAGGAAGCGAGAAATGCCCTCCTTGACTGGCTCCTATTGCCCTAAAGGCCTCTTGCCCGACTCCTTGGCAGAGAAGTGTCTCCTCCAGGGCCAGGCTGGTAGCAGTGACCTGCAGACGTGACATTGCATATTATTTTTTTGTCCTTTCTTGCCAGAGGGTTCTTTTGTTTTTCTTTCTAGACTATTTTAAAATACTTTAAAACTAGTAGAAAGTGTTTCATTATCACCTAGCTCTGACTTATGAACTCCATAGGAGATTTATAAATATAATATGAAATTAACCATTTAAATGAATGCAACACTGCATTAAAACCCCCACAAAACTAATGTTGTTTATCTGAAGGAAACCCTAATCCAATTCCATTGTTTACATGCTAGTCCTAAGAACATTTCATTTTCTCTCCACAACGCACCTTTTCTTTTTATTAAACAGTAATACTAATAGAGTGATAAGTCACTCTGAGATCTGAGCAGTCACCTGTAGCTTGTGATAACTGCACACTGTTCACTGCAGTCTGGGCTTTGGCTGGGTAGAAGCTGACATGCATTCCCTCAAGTCAGTGCACTTATACCCATGCAAACTACTTGAAATTTCTGTATATCAGAAAAATCAAAGGAAGTTGGTAAGAGTTAACAACCATTGCATTCATTCAATGCAATCGTACTCAATTGCTGAACTTTAAGATAAAGTGATGTGCACAAGGCATCTGCAAAACTTTAGTGAGAGGTCAAGGTATTATGTGGTAGAATAACACATTTTATATATTAATGTAATACTAATAACGCTATTAATTTCTGGTGTTTTTTTTTTTTTTTTTAAATACAACCTGTTTCAATATTGATTTATCTACCTTTAATTTCAGATAGAGTTTGAAGATTCTTTTAAGCTAAAATAATCATCTGAAGAGTCTAGAACAAAATTAGTATGGCTTTTTGTGTTATTGATACATAGTTCAGCCATATTCAGATATATCAGGCTATTCCTCCTGCCTTCTCATCATTGCCTTCACCAGTTAGAAAGAAAATGGAGGATGACGTGCTCCAGATATTCCTCACTGCTGCCTGCTGAGTTGTCTAATAAGTTGACTGTCTAAAGACAGAGGGAGTTAAGACAACACTATGAGCAGCTATCATGAAGGGTAAAATTAAGCTTTAAGAGAGGAAATGCTGCAACATAAAACAGTATTCAAATGCTCATACTGAAAAGTTAAGCCATTCATCATTTTCACTCATATAGAAATAAACGTATTGACTTATTTTAAGGTCCTTTGGTTTATCCTGTTGAAGGAATCAGAATAATGACTTTAAAACATCTTGAAGTACTTCTATCTAAGGAGCCTTGACTGCTATGTCTTGAAGCTGATTAGGTCCTTTTGTTTAGAACACAATTTCCTGTTGCAACAAAACCTACTTGCACTCTCAAAATTCCCTTTTCACTGTGTTTATCGTTGGTTTTCATTTTAGTACATCTTCCATAAATTAAGTTATACCTGTACTGGTAAATACAATGGCCTGGGAACAAGTCACTGACTTTAAGAGCACAGACACACCTACATCCATCTGGCCTCTTGTCCTGAGTATTTCTCTTTGTTCTGATCTGCTGAAACCTAACTAAGGGCTGTGTTAGCAGTTTAGCACTACCACTAATAAAAGCTCCAGACCCTGGACATTTTTACTGTCTTCCTTTTATTTAGAGGTGTGCATGTGGGCTGAGTTACCCTTTACCTTCCAGAGTAGCTCATATTTCTTCCAGTATTCACTTGAAAACATCTCAGCTGTGTCTATCTTTCCACCAAATACAAACCCTTTCTGTAAAAGAGCTCTGTCCAGAGGAGGAATATTTCCCAGAAAAGGATATAATTTTGTTAGGGTCAAAAAAATAGTAAAAGATATTTTTTTCACAGTCAGTTTGTGAGTCCAGAATTTTTTTTTCACTTTTCTGATTTTATGTATACCAACTTCTCATGATTAAACAGATTAAAAACATTCAGAAATGGAGAGGTATTTGTCCTATTGATGGGTAATATTCACCCAATAGTTTAAATTAATAGGATATTTATCTGTCTGTATTCCATTTCAAATTCTTACTATAGGAATATTTTATTCCTACAGACCTTAGAAGGGTCTTGAAGTTATTACATTTTTCTAAAACAGAAGTCTAATGGTATTATTCCATCCCTCTGTGCTGCCAAAGTACACAAATTAAAGACCTTCCTGCTTGTCTTCCATGACAGCTCAAGATGATAAGAATCGTACCGAGCAACAAGGCTGACTCTCATCAGTATTTGAAGCAAGACTGCCATCAGATTTGAGGGTTTTGTCACTTTATACTGTCCCACTTCCCACATCAAAATGTCAGGAATATGAAGTGTATGTTGCTTATGCAGAAAATGCATAATGCCACATTGGTTTGTGTGTCGTACTTTTCCTTCAGATCGGGTAAAAATTTTGCTGTATTTTGGTATGGCAGTGCAGTGCATCAGTTGCACTAAAGGATCCACAGGCTTCTGTCTGCTGACTGTGTTGTCTCCATAACGGGGGAAATCCTTGCAATGTGGGAACATGCTGTGAGTTCTCATCCTGAATGTATTTTTACTATATAAATCATGTGCAGTTTGGCTTTTGCAAGCTTAGAGATTTTAGAATAGCAGCCTTTTATTTTCCAGTCTTCCACTTCAAGGAATGAAATTACAAAAAATCAAATGCGTACAATTCTTTGCTTCCACATCTTTCTTCATCTCAAGTCCCCAAAGCCTTTTTTTTTTTTCTTGCTTCCAGAACAAGAGGAAAATAGGTGTTTTATTTAATCCCTTGTGCATTGAAAGTGGCCATGAGTAATTCACATGAAAAAACATATGATCTGGCTATTCATTTTAGAACAGAAGCATACAAAGACATGAGAGGTATCTTGGTTAACTTCCTGCTGAGGTTGGCTTTTAGACCGTGACTATGTAGTTACAGGTGGGAATAACCCTGTGTTCTGAAAAATTTGTCACTTGTGCAGCAGTGGTGATTGTGTTTACCGGTCCAACCTGAGGATCTGTAAAGTGGGAAATGGGAACAGTTCTATTCAAAAACTAGAAAAGTTTTTGCAGATTGTTCTCACAGTTAATAAATAATAACTTTCCTTTTATTGTCCTACCTTTCCTGCACTTTAGATGAGGAGTGCAGAAATGACCCCTGGCAAGCTTCAGCCAGTGTCATATGCTACACAGATCTGAAGCACAAGGAACCTTTTAGAAATAAAATAGAAATAAAATTAGCATCTCTCAGCTAGAAATGTAATTAAGAATCAGACCCCTGATATGCAGCCTGTGTCATGGATTTTCCACTAAATTGATGATGAATAAGTTTTTCCTAGCAGGAGATGCTTTTATTGAGTCTCACAGAAATAAAATATTTCTTAATAAATGAAAGATTTAACAGAAGAGAAAACCAGCAAAATTCTTTGTTTAGTATTGAAAGATAATTGTTATTTTAAGAAAATATTTGAAGGAACCTCTTAGTTGAATCTGGATTCTGTTGCAGATTTACTCTAGTGTGGGTTTTTTTCTTGTCATTATAGCAGGATGTCTGTCCCTGTCCAGTAGCTACTTCTGCTCCTGCACTAATAAATTCAACTTCTATTCATTTTACATCCTTATTGATAGGTATATGTGTGTGTAGGTGGAATTAATTTTTTCATCTACTGGATCTTCTAGAACCACATCTCTATCACATTAACCACGGCCTTTACAAATGTGTTTGCTGAGAGGGGAGTGCTGGAAATGTGGGTTCACAATGTGTCACCAATGTTCTCCAGCTGCTTCATATTGTTCCTCTGCTCAAAATTGCTGATCCTACTAAATTAGCAGCAAAAATTTATGTGAGAACTCTCTATCTACCTCGCTGAAAAGTCAGACACCCTAATCCACCAATAAACATTATTTTTCTATCTCAGTGTGTGAAGAAATTACTAAGGTAGTAGGAAGTGTCACTTGTTGCTCTTCTAACAGGAGAATAAAAGATTACTAAAATAAAAAGAGTTGTTCCATTTTAAGAGCTTGTTTTCCTACTTTTTATGCCCAGTCTTATGCAGTAAAATTTCAGAGGCATTGAAATCATAACTATTTTAAGGAACTTTCAGATGTATTTCCAGGTCACTGACAGGCAATTGGAATTTGCTTTTTGAACTTTGCATGATCAAAGGTTAATATGTGTGACTGGAAATATGTTTTCATTCTCTGAAGTGTAGTCAATAATCCTCAGCTTTTTCTTCAAATCAGAAATCCTGTGCAAAGTCCAAAAACTGTGTGTGGAAATGCTGATCAGCATTTGCATTCTGTGAATTTGATAAATAAACGTAAATCAGTAAGAATGCTTAAAATCAATTAACTAAACAAACCATGCATAGCGCTCCAAAGATGTAATTCTAAGTGCTGCGAATGCAGTCATCTGCATCTCCACTTATGCTTACCAAGATAAGGAAAGTTATTTATATGTTTTAGCATGCAAGGTATTTGCCAAAGAGTACATTTGAATTTCTGTTGAAATTAATGAGGGAATTCTGGTTCATAATCACTCATATATGTTTTGATTAGTGAGCAGTCCAACATTTCCTGGTACGTACATCTTCAGTAACACATAGTTCAAAACTGAAATGCAATTAGATAAATTTAATTAAAGTATAACATTAATTGAATTTTCTGTATATGTTACCTCATTTCCTTCAGTCAAAATGTAAAACTGTCTGTTCAAAAGGCATTTTAGATTTTTGCATAAATTCAATAGCAATGCCTATTCAAAACGTACACAAATGTAGGGAAAGGAAAGTATAGCAAGGCTGACAAAGCAGTACATGCTTCTCTGTGGTTTTTTTGATTGTGGTTTTTTTGAAAAAACTGGCATAAGATGCTTATTTCAAAGTAAGATACCTCCTTTCTGTATCTGGTTGCATTCTGTGGTCTTGATTCACATTTGACTTGTGTCTTAAATGAAAATTTGTGGTGCAACTGCCTATAAACAGTACTTTACATGTATTTAACACCAACGTCAGGTTAAACAAACATTACACATAGTCTGCCCCTCTTGAATTGAGGATGTGAGGAGATGATCATCTCTTGACTTAGGCACTGGAGCTGTGATAGATGCTGCTGATGTGACCTGGAGGGGAAAAATTGAAGTGTCGGTCTCATCTGGCTTCAGACCTTGGTGACGTTCTGTCATTTGGCCCTGGCTTTGTGACCTGGTGAAGCAGCTTCTGGGATGAAGCAGCAGCTGACTGGGTGTGTCTTCTGTGTGGACCTGCAGTAGGTGGAGCACCCCGAGGCCAGGGCAGTGGTGCTACCATGCTGCAGCTGAGGTTGCCCATCAACTGGTGCAGTAGCCCAGCGGTGACCATCAGCTGAGAGAGATGTGCTCCTGTGCTGACTCACGGCTCATCTCCCACCACGGGACAACCAGAGAGGGGCTGGAGCTGTGTGCGGCAGCTGGGGAACCCAGCTGAGGGAGCCTCCTGGCCTGAACACCTCCTGGGATGTGTTTAGGGTAGTTAAACCTCCTTCCTGAGGATTCTTCTTTGTAGCTCACCATAACATTGCCAAAGGAAAGATTTCTGAAAATCCGCCTTCACTGAACCCTCTCTGCATACCAAAGTTCTAAGGTAGCTTAGATCTAAGTCAAAGATGAGGATATATGGAGATTCAAAGAAAGAACTTTTAGCATTTTAGAAGGAAAATTACCATCAATAAGACATAGATATTATATGGCTGTCTCTAAAATTTGAACCTTTTTCTTCCATTTAAAAAATTTCCAAGTCCTTTTAAGAAAACAGTCATTACAGTAGGAGTTCTAGAATCTTCCATGTTATTCTTATTCAACTATTCACTGCCCAACAGAGAACTGGACATAACTAGTTGCTATAAAGTATATCTTCACTTTTTTGGGTATTTTAAGTATGCAAGAGTGTCATGAGAAAATACTATTCATTAGATGGCTCAGTGTGTTTTAGTAAGAGTTCATTGCCAATGCCATTTTGAGACAGTATTTTCCAACGTGTTAGTACAATTCTTTCTAATTCCAGAAGTGATCTGCTTATGTTTACATCAAAAGTTTCTGCTGGTTGAGACATCAGAAATTTATACTTCTTAAATCTTCTTTCAAAATCAGATCTCCAAGAGTCTAATAATCTTTTTATGGCAATGAAACTGTATACAGGTGATGTGAAGCCTCTCTGAATAACTGTAAAATTATCAGAATGACCATTTAATTAGGAAGGTGACCCAGTGTATTTCCAAAGTAATAGCAATATAAATATTCAAAGTTCTAGGAGCAGCACAGAAATCTATGTGTCAATGTAACTTAATTTCCCTAGACATCAGGATTTAAAGTAATTTATAGTCTACAGTAAAAATCAATTTTGAGAATTGCCTTAGAATCCTACTTGCACATGTTCAAACCAATATTGTTCTGATTGAAACTTATGTTTTTCAGACTGTATGAAAAATTCTTTATGTTTCTAAAAAGACTATGTTGTGCAGGTAATGAAGATAGGCCATACAAATAGAAAATGAAGACATCTTAGTATGTCCAGTGCAAGTAACATGATAAAATGTGTCAGCACAGGGTCATAAAAGTAAATACTTGGCTTCTTTAAAACAAAATTTACAAGCCTAACTTACAGGAGTTAGTTATGGTTAATAGATTTTAAGATTAGAAATGTACATCATCATCTACTCACGCCCACCCAGTTCTGATCTAGATAAAATTTCATGTTCATGTACATTATAGTCCTCCTATATGCACTCATGGTTTGTTTTTTTTTCTTTTAAATTATAATCATGCCCATAACAGAGTAATATTCCATGAGAATGTTAGGTAGAGATATGAGAAAATACTCATTCACTGATTATGGTTACATTTGGGGATTTTTGACTAATAAATCTGCATTGAATTAGGGCATGGCATTGGCATTGTGATCTCTTTTGTGTTTTGACTTGAATTTGGAAACCCAAATAAAGGAGCATTTTAAGTAGTACAGTCATCTGTACTCAACGTAATTACAATTGCTGTTGTTAGCCTTCGTTATAGCCCTTGTGACAGTACAGAGAAGGCCTGTGGAACAAAAAATAATATCACCACCCTGACAATTGAGTATCTTGTGCATTAGAAATAAAAGACCTTTCACTAACTGATAAGGTATCAGTCTCGGGTAAGTCTTCAAGGAAAGTACATCAGTTTTTTCATGAGGAGGGGTGTGTTAAATGTTTACATCTACTTTTCTGTCACTTATCATTTGTTCATGTAATTTCAGAAGGAAGTAGGCAAAATGTGTCATGAGTACTTTGTCAAGGAATATTTTAAAAACAGTCTTCTAATACATGTAGGACATTTTACTGGGCTTTGAAGGGAGCTGATTTAAGAGAGGGGTTGTGGCTTGTCTGGAAGGAGTGTTTTACATAATGACATTTCTCTTTAGAGTATAATGGTTTTTAATTTGCGTCACTAGGCACTTCTTAACAGGAAAGAGACTTCAAACTTGACACACAATTTTATTTTGGGTTTTTTTGGTATCTTTTTTAAAGGATCAACTCATATATGATTCTAGGCTCATTTACCATTGCTTTGAATAAATTTAATCATATGCATGGATGAAAGGCACGTATACACCACAAGTTTTCTGTTTTGGTTTATTCAGACTTACACTTGTTGGAGGTTATCTTATACATTTACTTGGACAGTTTCTTTTTTCTGTATCAAGTGTCCTGCTGTTCTGTATCAGACACCACTTCTCCAATTCAAATTCTGCATGACAGAATGCAGTATTAGCTCATCCAATTCAATCAGGCATTGGAGTTCTCTCCTCTCCTCTGTTGTTACATATCTAAAGCACAGAATGCCCTTGGCATTACTCAGCCATACTCTTAGATCATTCATTAATAAATAGCTTCATCTCAGTAAATAATGACCTCAGTTGGAAAGAGCTGAATCAATTAATGTTTTATCATGCATTTTTTAAAAAAATCCTGACTCACTGTGTGTTTCATAAATGGAAACTTTCTTTAGCAAGTTTGCTTACTTGATTGTTGTATGTAAGTAGTTTAGGTGGCTACATCAAAAGCACTGTAAATGCCAAGTGTATTATATATAGCCTATAGAGTTAGTCCTCATAATTCTGGAATCTCATTGCAATCTTGATCTTGAAAAGACCCCAGTCATACAGGTTACTTGTATCTCTCAAATCAGAGCAAGATACTTAACTGATGTTCCCACCAAATGTGGATTATTTTGCTGATCTTAAGGCCCCTGGTGAAACATTCTGAACCACTCCTTATGCTCATTGTTGTTATTCTCAGGGTATGAGAGTAATCAAGTGGTTTGTATCTGCTTTCTGCAGACCTGAACTGGTTTGGAACAGTGTGAATCTCTTCCTTCTCATGTTAAATTAGGAGAAAGTCAGTGCTGAAGCTCTTGTGTATTAAAATTGTTCTTGTGTAATCAATCATCTATCTCAGGAGAAATAAGGATCTATCAGAGATGTGATATAGGTGTGCTAGAAAGGTAACCATCATTGTGGCTGAGAAATGTTCACTCTCTCTTTCTTTCAACTTGCTGTATGTGACAAGTCTGTACTATTTCTGATTTTCATGCAGGCAACCTATGTGAATGCTGGGGGCAATCAGTGTCTTCATATTAAAGTAAATTCCTAATCTACTGGTTTCATGTTGCCCTCTGCTTAAGAGGTCTGAAACAATCATTCCCTGATTACTCAGCAGTCCTACTGATGCCAGCCAGAATTATTATTCTCTGTCTCACACAAATATCATGATTACAGAACACAGCCAATGATCATAATTTGCAAGCAGTAACAATCCAGTTAAGCCAGATACACTTTATCAATGTGGTACATCTTAGAAATATTGACTATCTCTGTTTTTTTTATCATTTCCCCCCATTAATATTCTGTATTAAATTGTGATCTATCCTACTCTTTCAAACTGTAATCATTAGGAAATAATTTGCCTGTATAATGCATGAACTTTTTATCTGTAAATAGTAAAAGCTACAGCATGCATAGTTAGAGTTTTCCAGAAATATATTTAAATTAAGGTTTATAGGGAAATGATGTTGCCTGTTTTGTTTTTATTCTGGCATCAAAAATTCATTTGTTACTGAGCTTTGTTTGACATTTCTTCAGGTTTAAACTTATTGGGATTCTGAATATAATCATGGCAGATACATGTACATCTCTTATTGCTTGGCTGAGCACAGTAGACTCAGAAGCAACCCTAGAGGAAAAAATCCACTCCCTTGATGCATTCTTTAAAATCATTAATGCTTTCTGGCTGCAGCATAGAAGCGGGTGGTGCCAGCAGAGCAATGTAATTAACCTTCTTTATAAATTAAATGTGCAAATGTGTTATGTAGTGCGGAGAATTGAGATAGAATTATTTCTACTTCGATGTAGGTTTAGTTGGGGAAAAAAATAATTTTCTAACAGCTGCTCTGTGGCTTGGGAATTTCAAACAGCTTTTACTTTCCTTAAACCAGCTATCAAATACCTGGGGCTAAGAATGGCAAAATGGGGAATGTAGTCATATATTATTATATGCAGGATCAATATTTCAAAAGGCCATCTAAGCTCGCTGAGAAAAGAGGGATTTGCCATTTTTTCTGCAAACCACAATAGCTGGAAATGCTTGTTTTTCTCATCACTTAGAGTTTGGCAGACAGGGTTCTTTTTCATGCAAAGATGGCAAAAGAATAAATTATTCATCATTAATTGGGAAAGTTCTTTAGCAGTTGTGGAAGGTGAAATAAGCCTTGCATGATCCATAAAGGTAAACATATGATGAAAAAATAATAATTATTTGAAAGGAGAGAGCTTTCTAACCATCTGTTCATAAATTTATGAACATTTCTTCTTCCTGTCCCTAAAGACAAGGGTGAGCATACTCCATGTATTTTGGAGGGGAAAAAAAAACGTTATTTCCTTTATTAAAGAAGTGGGGTTGTTCCTTTGCCTTTACCTATTTAAAGCATAGCAATATGATGAAAAGGCAGAAGATTGAAATTCAAGGAGTGCTGCTAAAGAACTAATGCACAGTGCCAGCTCTAGATGCCATGAGATGCTTGTGTCCCAGAAAAGTGCCGTGTGTCCTGAAGGCATGCAAAGCTCCCAAAGCAATGAACTCTGCAAAGAACCCCACAGCTTCTGGAGGTTTTTTTACCTGAAGGGACACAGGGGACATAAAAGACAGGGAGGAGTTTCTGGAGTTTATAACATGCCAAAAATTGGTCCAAAGTAACTGAATACGCTTATTTTCACTCCCTATGTCCTGAGGCAGAGGCTGGCCAGGCTCCCGTGTGGGTTCATTTGTAGTTCAGCCTATTTGGAAGCTGCAGGAAAGCTTTCTTGGCTGTAAAGACAAAAATAAATAATTTGAGGAGTTTGTGACAGAAGCAAAAGTGCAGCTGGTAATGTGGCAACATAAATAGTTGTATGAGAGACTTAATCAACAACTGCTATCCAAGTAGGAAATCAATATAGCTCTTGGTTTGAACATTCATATGGCAGCTTTCTGACTTAATTCTGGAGAAATCAATGATGTGACATGAATAATTATTCATTATTGCTTCTGTTATAATGGGAAATAAACACAATTTTTTTAAAAAATCCCTCTACCGGGCTTTCTTAATTCCACATGTTAAAACTCTCCTGGGGTCTTATGAAAGAAACAAGTTCACCCTTAAAAGAAAATCATGTAATTCCATCAATGAATGCAGAGGGGAAAGTTTCCCCTAAAAGGGTCATACAGTAATTTTTGACTTTGTGGAACATGACAAAAAGAGAGGAAAGTTTGTAGAAGAGAAAGTATTAACCATGTCGTTTTAAGGTCAGTTTGAATTTTTTCCCCCCTTACTAGACATTTAAAATTTTCCTTATTTTTTCCTTTCACTTTTTCTTTTCCTTCAAATAATTTTGGACATGTTTTGCCTTTTTATAAATCAGTGATTTTTCTCATCTATACTCATATATATATTTTACGTACATTATGTGACATGGACCTTACGGTTTCTTGAATTTTTAGCTGATATAAGAAAATCATGAACAGCTCATCAAAACAGAGAATGATTAGAAAGTTATGTTACAAAGTGAAAATTGATTAATTCTGACAATAAGTTGGGGAATAAATACTCAGATTTCTTATTTTTATGCAACAGTCTTAGCATTTTGTGAAAGACTAAACTAACCAAAAACTAATTCTTAAGTCCAATTAATTTGCAGCACTTTTAAAATGAGTCTTAACATTAAACTAATCTTTTTGTCCTTATAGAATTTGTCATTGGTTCTGAAATGAAGAAAGAGGGAAAAAGTAGAAAACCTCAGCTCTCTTGCCCTTATGAATCAGCAAACTGGTATTTGGAGTTAATAATTTTGTAAGAACCCAGGATAAAATACTACTCTCAAAATTTAAAAGTTGCCCTTTTATATTACAGACACCTCTTGACTGATGTTGCAGCAGAACTTTTATTTATATGTCTTGTATATGAGCATGCTGGTGCATGGGATTGGTATTTCCATGCCTGAATTTTGATCCTATATGCATAAGACAAATCAGATGCAATGAAGTGTTTTCAATGGAAAATATTGTCCTCTCCATCTGCTTAGGCAAACTCTTTCCCCTTAAACTTCAGTTTCTAGGTTGACACTTTAGTTAGGATATGTTAACTGTGTGTTGAGCATGGACAACACAGATGGCATCTGGTTATCCAGTCAGGAGAATTAAGAGGAGTTGAGTATAATGGTATGCATTTGCTACAGGATCTAGCTTAATTAAAAGTCATCATATTCTCCTAATAGTGATTTTTTTCATTATATGATGAACAGCGTTGCGAAATAAAGCATGGTATATTGGTCACTGTATGTGTCTGCAAGCAGGGTGTTATCATCATTGAAAGTTACAGGCAAAGAGAGATCAAGAAAAACCAAGGGACTTCATTTCTTACTGCCCTCATCCTTGTGGGTGTCTTGGTTTTTAGTAGCCAGGGTCAGTTTGTCACTGTGTGGGTGTGTATTCTAAAGCCTCTATGCCATTTTTTCCATGAACTGCTCACAATGGCACATTAACAGCTATTGTCTAAGGGACAGCACACCCCTCAGGCTGCAGGCTGGGTGTTTTGGAACTTCTGTGAGATAAGGAAATTCTTCTGCCTCTACACCCACCTGAGGGATCATGTCTGCTAATGGCCCATCAGGGGTATCAAAAATAGGCCATTGTTTATCTCACAGAGTAAATCACCCATTGTTTAAGTCTCCGCCNACTCATCTCATCACCTGCGGTCTGTAAAATACCTCCATGCCTGCCAGGGACAGAGACTGGGAGAGGGAAGGGGTTTTGCTCCGGTTTTTCTTCTATTTTACTCGTTTAGTTCTGGTTGTTTTTGTTTATCTTAAATATATAGATATAGATATAGATAAATTATAGCTAGGAACTGTTATCCTTCCATTTATCATATCTTAATTAAAATTTGTTTTGAAATTGAAGGAGATTTGTCCCTCTGTTTTAACTATAAATTTTTTTTAAGCTCTCTAAACTTAGACAGTGGGGAAGCAAGTCACACCTAACCAAGTGTATTTAACTTCTTAGAAGGGCTATTTAGCACAGGCAGAACACCTGTGTGTAGTTGTACCTGCTGTCTCTGGCATGTCTGCCTGTGCATTTCTGCTGCCTGGGTAGTGTTGAGCCAGATAGAGTATCCTCAGTGACATCACGTCGTGGCATGAGGATGGAAATACACCGGGCTGACCGTGATTAAGATGCATCAGTATCTGAATGATCATTCATAGGAATTGCAAACGATTGCCCCTTGAGGTGTTCATCTCCTGTCTCAGCATGATTTCAGGGAGCTCTGAGCCTCTGTTTATGCTGTCTTTTGGATCAGCTAGTCTATATCAATTCAAGAGGTCTGCATCAACCGTGGTCCCATGATACCTTTAGTAAATAGGATCACTAACCCCAATATGCTGCCCAAATAACAAGTTCTAATAACAGTCTGTCAAGCCAAATTCCTCCTATATTCCAACATTTGATATAGCATTCTTCACAGCCTCCTGTGCTGTTTTCCTCTTAAACCTCCTGAAAATGAAAGCATGCAGAACTCTAAGAAATCAAACCTTTTATCAAGCATAGTTTTTCCTACTCTCTCCCGTTCTTCCAAGAGTTGCAAAAGCTAAGTTGAAGTTCACTGTGGACTGATTTGTTACATGCCTAGACAGAGATTTCAAAATCATTAGGTTACTTAGTCCTCTTATCCATCACAATTAGACACCAAAATATCTTCATGTCTAGACATATTGATGGAAGATACAGTCACTGTTCTCTCATGGAAGGTTATAGGTAATTAGGATTAAAGCACTGGCATGCATATTAGAAATTGCTGCAGCCAAAGAACTCCTTTATCGTCTGAATTTGCAGTAGATGCATAGATAGGTCATCAGTAGCTGTGTTTGCTTCTATAAACTGGTTTATGTTGAACACAGCAGCTGATAACAAATGTCACTCTCAGCAGAGGAGCAAAGATCCATTCCAGTTCTGACTGTAAAGGTGGAAAAGCATCTGAAATCAAGACCTTGGTCAGGCTGAAATTAGCAGGTGTGGTTCGGAGTTTTAAACATATCTGGATGCTGTAATACCAATTCTGCCTTTAAGCTTTAGTATATATATTAACAGAAGGATTCTCCTCCCCAGAATCTCAAGTGGAATGCTTTCTTTCTATATTCCTCTCTGTAGGTCTTTGCATCATAGATTTCAATAAAATCACACAGTTTAAGGGCCAAGATCTGCATCAGATCCTGTTCATTTGGAAAGAAGGCAGTTTGAGACCATGTAGAAATCTCTCACAGGAAGAATAGCTTTCTTTGAAAAGCAGTGACTGAGACTTAGCTTTGTGAGCATCTCTGGAGGCAGAAAATCTGTGAGGGACTGGACAAGAAAAAAAAGAAAAGCAGTTTAGATGTTGTAGAAAAGACTTGTTTAACTGGATTGTGTTCCTGTGATACTCTCTAAGACCTTGGTCAAATTAGCAACAACAGAAGTGGCTCTTGAGTGCATTCTACGTTTCCTCTAAGAGTGTCATTTGACATATGAACTCAGAATAATGAAATAATTCTGTATTCTCTTATTTCTTTAAGAAGTAAAATCAGTCTAATGGAAAATTAAAAGGCAGAGGAGTAATTACAAATAGATTATGTGGAGTTGACCTTTGAAATAAGAATTGAAAAAGCAGATTGGCACAGAGCTCAAAAACATTAGTCCCAAATGTAATGTTTGGAGTAGTCTTGTCTTTTTTTTTTGTGTAAAAAGATACCTCATTTGATAACCTGAGTAAAGACAATCTTATGGTGGACTGTTGGCTTCTATAAAGCTCATCAGTACACACAGCTGCAAGGGCCAGTGCTACAGAGAGCCAAGTGTGAAAAAGAAAAGAAAAGATGAGAAAAGATGAGGAAAAAACCCCCACATATGATTGCTGTCCTTTGATTGAAAGATAACACCGACCTGGCCATGCCACTGTACAGCACAGCCCCCAACAATCAGTCTCTGCAACTTCCCCTCAGTTCAACGTTGCTCTCATATCCGGGTTTGGATATGTGTGTGTTGAGCCTCGTTGGAGTGTTGGGTGGTGGGATGGCCGCAGTGGTATGATATTAGTCTCCTAGGCTAGGCTTTTAGTCCATGCATCTAGGAGAGGAGTGCGTGCTCTCCCCTGGTTCCCCCCCCCCCTTGCCACGTGATGCCTGAGCCCTGGGCAAAGGACAAAGACACCACAACAGCTTGGGGAAGGTCCGAGCAGAGAGAGAGCGTTTATTCAGGAAGCAGGGACTTTTTATAGTCCCTTGGAGGGGGGTTCAGATTCTCCAATGGGGGAAAAGGTATTGTGTGGCTTTGGGCCAACAGGGATGAGGGGATTAACATATAGGCGGGGAAAGGTTTCAGGTAGCAAGGTGGGTCACGCCCCTCTGTACCCTGGGGAAGGGTCGCAAAGGATCTCTGGGAAGCACATGGTTTCGGGGAAGTGGTACAAATGGATTCTGGGAAAGGGAAAACATGGATTCCAGAGGGGGACACACATGGCAAAGGTAAACATACATTTTAAAGCATCAGTTCAAGGCATTATCAGTTACATTCTGCATCATTTCAAGGTGTTATCAGTTATATTCTTAATCCATTCCCACACTCTCAGCCCACAGAGTTGCAGGGAAGATCCAAGGTTACCATTTTCAATATCCACTACAGTAAAATCAGAATCAGTTCTGTAAGGATTCATTCTATTTTGGAACCACACATCCAGTGGATTCAGAGTGCACTAGTGATTCCTTAGAATGTTGAAGCAAGTTCTGCAGGGGAAAATAAGTGTTCTAAAAAAATGTGAAACAGAGAGGAATCAAAACTATTAATTTCATCTGATTCTTATGTTGTATATATTATCTCATTTTGCATCTGTATAGTGATGTTATTAACCTATTGCAGTACATTAGTGAATGAGATCACAGTAAAGATGCAAAACTTAGATACAAAAAAAGACCCCATGTAGATTCCATCTGCAAGGGCAGAACAGTGCAAGTAAGATCAGTGTAACTACAAGTGTTTAAAAACTGCAGTAGAGGTTTACATCTGACAAATATGAATGTAATTAGGAAAGGGAAAAATCTAAAGCAATAGAGTGTTTTGTCACATATATGAATAATTGTAAAAGAAGTTGATAGAGAACACTGTTTGGGGTACTCGAACGGACAGGTTTGACCAAGTTCCTCAGTTGATTTCCCCCACCATTATATCTGGTGTTTGAGCTTCTGGTTATCCTTAGGCTTTCAGAGATAAGATTTATTCAATCAAATAAGCAATATTGTGCATTTCTAACTAGAATAATACAAGGATGTGTATATAGTGGGGAAGAGAGTGATATTAAAGGGACAAAGCAGTAGCAGTTTCAGGAATTTATAACAAAAATTTGCAGTCCTGCCTTTTCCAATTCAAGTAGTGATAGCAGCCCTAAGAAAATTTGAGAAAAAGTTCATTCTTCTACACAGATGATATTGTTTCCCTCCAGTAAATATGAACTTACTAAATAAGTTAATTTCAAAATTAATTAAAGATGATATTGCAGATATAGCCCTTAACACAGTGAAAAGAGGTGAAATGATTTGCTGCGAATCTAGAAATGCTCTGTGGACTATTTCTGTCCTTACACTGCACACACTCAGAATAGCTGGCAGGAGGTAAGAGAGGTATTTTTCATTTTGTAAACAACACATTAGATAGTGTGTCATTTAAGAAAAAGTACATTGTAAAGTAATGCTGTAAATACTGCACAGCATTATTCTGATCCAGTGTGACTGTATGGAGGCTGTGAAAGCAAACAAGAAAAAGTGCCTTTTTAAGCACTATTAATCTGCCTGCTTTTGAAATTTTTAAAATTTAAGGCAACATAAAGCCAGCTTCTTATCCTTTAATCATCTTTCTACTTTTGAATATTTGCTGTTGCTTTTCCAGATTTACAATTCTACTATTTTACTGTTATTTTACATAGTTCACTGATTCTACAGCTACATGTGCAATAATAAAGAGCTTTTTTCCTTACAAGAAAAAATAAATCCTTCATCGGGGTCTTTGATTGTCTTTTTCTGTGATACTTCATTCCTTCTGCTCTCATGGTCATCCATTGAGATGAACTATGAAAAAATGCTTTGTTACAGTATTAAGACTTTTCGTAATGTAAGTAATTTAATTCAAAACAAGAAGAGAAAGATTCTATGACTAAATTTTTTGCTTCAAAGATCAGATTTAAAATATGTATTGGATTTAGCCTCTCTCTGAGGTTAAAAATCTGCATCAGTCTTTTTATGTTCATAAATAATTCTTCAGCATAATCCAGTTTATTTGCGTAAAATCAGAGATATAGCTATTGTTATTCCATTGCCAGTTTATAGATACTGAGACTCTGGATTCCTTTGAGGAATGTACTAGTAGGGCTTTGTACTCCCTTTTTTCTCTTCCATGTTCTTCCATGTATTTACCTGTATGGGTATATTCTCATTTACAATACAGGTAACTTTTTTACTACTTTGCTGAGGTGCACTTAGAGATATGAGATGATATTAACATTTCTTATTTAATTTTGTTTCTGTTCTTCACCACACAAGTGCCTGAAGGTCTGTGTACGTGTGCATGCATATACCCCTGCTATTTTCTCACAAGGTATTAGATACCTTGATCTTTCCTTGAACTTGTATTTGTGATATAGAATCAGTCAAGAAATAGTTCTCTACTCAGTGTTAAATCATGAATGTTATATCCACAACAGTTGTTCTGTTTTTAAAAGCAGGTATTTCGGAAGATGTGAACATTTTTAATTTCCTTTTTTTTTTCCTGAGTTAATGAAATATTTTGCATGTAATCTTCCAATTTACCAAAATCTAATCTAGCTATAGAATAATTTAATAGATACATTCTTTTAGAGTTTACCAAGTCTTTCATAATATAGTCAAGGTAATGTATACATCCCTCACACAAGAATGTGTGTAGAGCATTTTATTCTTACACTTAAAATATTTCATGCGTCCTTGACTATTTCAATTTTTTTCATGCTGCTTAAGACCACACTGCATTGCAGGTTGACAGAACACCTCTAATCAATTTTTTATGTAACAAGGCATCCTTTTTATTGTGTTATGTATATTAGACAGCTGAATTTAAGTCATAGTCAAGACTATAATCAGTTGATAACGGTGTCTTCTCATCTTCAGTTATTACTGTACTTTCAGACACAAAGGAGCAGTGGCTGTTTGGGCTTCTGGTATTGACTTCTTTAATTGGAAAATTGGAAAGTAGCTTAGAGTTCACAATTTTTTTCTCTGTATAGAATAGCTGTAAATTGTCTTCATAAAATGCCAAATGATCCTGAACCTCTTCTTGTTTCTATGACAACCGGACTGTGGTGTAGTAGTAGGCTAGAGATTCTCTGAAGTGACTTTATTAAATACTTTTGTTTTAAGAGGAGAGAATGACAGTGATTTTTACCAGGAACAGAAGTGTGTTGCTGTTTAACTCTTCTGTTTTGCTTTCCTCTCCCAAATTGGGCTACGTTTTTGCTTGATTGCCTTGAGTCAGTCTGTATTTGCACTACATCATTGCATACTGGACCTTATTTCAGTAAAATGAAAATAAAATGCTTGGAAAATACCTGAGATCATCAACAAGGGGATCCAGCTAGCTTACGCTGCTTTTTAAAACAGCTGGTTTAAATAACAGTATCAAATCCTAGAAAAAAAAAGACTTAAGAGAAAATCTCTCAATATAAACAGTTTCATATAATACAATTTTTTACATTATGTTCCATATATTAGCACTCTATAAATTTATGTAGGTTATTATTAGCTGCTTTAGCATGTAGAACAAAAATCTAAACACTGCTCAGCATTCCTTCTGCCATAATCAAGCCATTACAAGTTGAACATGTGCATTTCCTGTTGCATTTTCAGTTTAAAGGTTATTATTTCTTTGGCAATTGAGTTTGACTGGTTTTGCATAATTTGCATTAATTACAGTAATTAATGGTAATACTACTTTTCCAAGTACCTCTGCTGTGCACCCAAAAGCTGAGCGAGTGATAATTCATTGCAAGTATTGGAAAGGACAGATAATATAATATGAATAGCTTATAAAAACTGGTCTTAAGTTTGTCAGTGATAAATTTAAATGGGGATAAATAATTAGAGCTATTATTGCAGCAAAAAGGGCTTTAAAATTCCATTTGCTTCTGCCTTCCACATTGAAAAATAATTTAATTTTTCAATAAACCATAATACTTTGACTACACAAGATCTATTTGAATATTGGTAGATAGAGCTAGAATTGGAGAGACATAGTGTGTTTTCCATATATTTTTTCTTCTATGGTGTGTTCACAGAGGCTTAAGAAATTAATAGGTAATACAGGTAAAAACATGGCTTAGCCAACACCTTATTGGATTAGCATGTAGCTATAAAAGTGACATATGCATTGGCAGGTCTTCATCCTTGTTTATATGTACCCAACCTACTCTATCTAAGTATTTTCAGAGTAATAAATCCTTTGACAGTACAGTCTTATCCAAATGCTCTTATAGGCAGGGAGATGGAGGATATTTCTTAAAACCCAGCAAACTCTTGAAACACATCGCCATGGCAAGATTGCCTCTTTAGTACATTCAGATTCTCACCTAAATATGTTTTTACTTTTTACTGTGTAAGGTATCTTTTAATCCATACCATTTTCAGCTTCATAACACGAAAAGAGAGAGACTAATTGGAATATGTGGGTCCTGAAAGTACCATGAAATTGCAGAGGAATGTTGAAAAAACAATTGGAACATATTAAAATAATTAAGAAAAACTGTGTAAATGAAGTGGCCGAGGAGATAGGAGTACAGGAGCTGTGCAGCTGGTGAGGGACTAATAGTAATTAGAGTAAAGAGGGCAGGTAGTGAGGTAAATTGGATGCCCATAGACAAAAAGCCAAGATTTTCAGCAGTCAATGAAACTTGAATTAAAGTCACCCTTGCAAGTCTTATGACCATATTTTGGGGAGCAGAATCTACAGATCCACAGAGGCTATGAAATGCTATTAACTCAACTCTCTGTTAAGTCTTCTCCACAGCTTTTCTAGAACTTGTTAAGCTGCTACATAGTAGACTGTGTTCAGAAAATTTAGGTCTCTTTAATATATTTTTCTGTTATTTTTTTGGTAATTCAGTTATTCAATTATAAAATCATAACAGTGTCCAGGTTGCTGTGTTTCATTTGCTTGATTTTCTGATGGCTTCCTTCTGCAGCTTCTAAATATCTAAAAGAAACATCACACCTTGAAAATATATTTAATTGTTTCACTCCTTTCAGGAGAAAAATTACTGTATGTAAAAATGTTGTGCATCTGGATCTGGCAGCTAGAACCAAGTGTGATGGGAGCAGGTGCTCTACAAGCTTTCCCCTACAGCTCTGCCAACAAAGCTCACTTCAGTCCAGCCAAACTCTTAGCATCTCACTACTGTCTCCTGGGCAGCCTGGCAGTGGGGCTAGCTTTCCTGTAAGTTGATTAAGAGCAAATTGGACTAGATTGCAACTGTTTAATTCATTTCCCCTCTGAAACACATGCGCGGGGGTATTGTCATGGCCCCAAGGGCAGCAGGAGGCTTTAAATGCTCTGAGCAGCCTCGTCTGTTCCCTGCCTCCCACCTCAGAACTTAGATCAGCTTCCCTGGTCTCTGCTATAGGTGTGGCCATCTCTGTCTCCTGTACAGATCGTTTGGCCTGTCATCCACACTCAGGCCCTGGGGGATGGTGCCACCTCTGCTCCTGCTCCTCGTCCTTCCTGGAGCTGCCCTGTTTCCGGTGCTCTGGGAGAGGTGTGTCTTTACAGAAACCCCAGAACTTAGTACTTGTATACAGAAAGCTCTGAAATGCTAGGGAACTTAGACATCATGTGGATCTTGAAAAATTGAATAAACTTTCTATAGAGAGGAAATACCAGCATTTTACTTACTTTGTAATCCCTTAGGTAATTTTAAATACTTAAGTGACCAGCTCAGCATCATGAAAGAGCCATGGCTTGGGGCAGAAATTCAGTCATAATCCCCTTGTTCTCCATCTGCTCAATTAGTGAAGGGGATTCATATGGAAAAAACCTGCCTGATTCAAGTTTTTGGTATTCACATCTACTCAGAAAACAGGCACTGTAATTTAGGAAGGAAAAACATTTATATTGTGCTTGGTCATATGTTTCAGTGCCTTTGCTGTAAAATAAATGCACCCAGTCATTTCACCTCAAACCCTTGTGAAATAAATAAAAAATAAAAAGGCAACTATTAGAAGAAAACTCTCTTAAGTATTTACCATTAAGATAAGCTTGCATTTATTTTTTGACTGCAAAAGGACATAATCTCCGACTGATACATATTCTCTTTCTCCAGCAAGGTTCCTTTTGACTTGGTATATTTTGTGCTTAGCTATTAATTATACTCCCAAGATGTTAAAAGCTTTGGAATCTAAATATGCAATTTTTGCTCAGTCTGAAAAAAAATCCATGTGCTCTGGAAGGGAATCAAAGAATAAGACAGTACATATAGCCAATAGTTTGGGCATTGCTACACATGTCCTGTTAGTCTCATCTTTTGGTATGCTTAGTACTTGCAGCAAAAGGAAAATGGCAAAATAAAAGTAATATCCATGCCTTTGTATATCCCTTCTTTCAGCATCTCTGAAGTGACTGGTGCTTCTTACACGGAATTCACTTTTCTTCTCTGTGAAGCTGAATGGTATTTAAGAAAACCCAGTCAGAAATCTCAAATTGTAGTAGTTTCACACCTGCTCCCCCAGACCAAAGTTTGTTAATCAGCACAAAAGCAGTTTCCAAACTCAAGTATTCAGGAGTGCTCTGTGCAGTGTCTCTAGCAGGTGTTCATCACAAGGGGTGCCTCAATGAGATTTTTTAACTAGGTTCTTTTAAACTATATTTTACCATTCTCTTACCATTATTCATTTAATTTCTGACAGTGTAGTTTAATGCAGCTCATATGACCCAGTGCCAAAAGAGGTGTAAATGCACTCAATACTTTTGTTTTAATTTCCTCTTGAAGTTTTCATTTTTAATCAAAACTATCCTTCGAAAACCTCATGTGCCTTACATTTCTTTCCCCAGAGGCCCAATGAACTAAGAACCTCTTTCACTGTATTCTAAAGACTTTGAGGTTTCACATACTATGTTTCATGTAGAAAAACAAATGTCAGTAAAGGCCCACACGTGCTTTGAGTAATGTGCATTCATCGAGCCCATACAGTGCCTTGTTGAATTCAGATACGTGTTGGGTAATCAAAGCCAATTATTTCTATCAGGTCAGAAAATAACCTTCAATGGATTCTGCTGTTCTGTGTTGGACTGTTGAAAGTTAAATACAGTAATTTTTGTATCTTAGTAGCATTTTTTGTAGAGCAAATGAGCAAAACTCTCAGCATGAGGGCTTTTGTTCTATTTTTGCAAAAAGAACCCTCAGAATTACTTTGAGACCCTGATGGGAATGGGGGGAGTGGAAATCTGGCACTTGTAATGGCTTAAATGGCTGTACCACTGTGCTGTAGTACAGGCCCTGTTTCAGTCCAGGGGAGCTGCAGTTTGTGCCACCGTGGAGCAGCTGTCCAAGACAACTGTGCTTCCATGGGAGCGTCCTGCATGCAAAAGCAGGAGTTAACATGGGTAAGCTTTCCTTCCTGTAGCATTTCTCTGTCCCCAAGTGTCCAGGCACACCCAGCAGACTAAGTCAGCAGGTCTCAGGCTATTCCAGCAAGTCTTTCTCAGATATATTTTGCTTATGACAGCAAGTGTTTGCTTTTTTAAAATGAACAACCACAATATATGAAGAAAAGGCTGAAAAGTAAATTTAAGTACTTCTCCAGTTGCCAAACAGACTCATTAACAGATAGGTAACTTTAAATGGCATTAATTTAGAATTTGTCAGATACTTTTCGCATTTTCTATTTACAAAGCTTCTGTTTGTCAGCCTTTTAGGTTTCCTCAAAGTACTCATGTTCTTTTAAGATTACTTTTGCAAATATATTTTCCTTTTTATTTGTAAACTCTTTGCTTTAACAAAAACTAGTCATGTTCATAGCTGATATCATGGGCTATTGATTTTGCTTTTGGAGTGATTTACTCAGGTTATTTTAATACTAGAAAAATGGTTAATCTCTGAAAACTTGTATTGCAAGTTCTTTCCTTAAATGAATGAAAATAACAAAAAAAAATCCATAGTGTTTTGAATAGCCATTTTTACTCTAAACATTGCTGAAGTCCATAGTATGATGAATTTGAACAATGTGGAATCATCTGTGCCTGTAAACACTGGCAAGGTGTTGTCAGTGCCTTCAGATCACCTTCCGGTTCAATAAAAGTTAACTTGGAACAAATACCAGGGGAAAATAAAAAGCCATCACTACAGTTGACCTTTGTGTAATTTCATTTCATGATGACTTTTTATTCCTTCAGTTCTAACTATGCAATTAATAGAAGAAAGAAGTAAAGGGCAATCGGTTTCCTGCCAATAACCCAGGGGTCAGAATTTGAGGCAAATTAGATAATGAAAAAAGTCCCTAAAGCAGACCCACAGTAAAATTGAAATTTGAAGACTAATAAAAGACATTTATAAAATTATGCACAGGAACTGGAGGTACTTTGGAAAAACCAGCAGTCTTTCAATTAGAGGTACTGACACTAATAGGAGACATAAATGATAAAGTAAGCCTTTCTTTGAGGAAACAAAGTCTGCAGTCTGGATGTGGGACAGTGGCATTTGTTCACACATGTAGTTTTGAAGTACAGGTTTTAAAATCACAGTCAAAGATCAAGAAAAGAAGATTTTTGTAACAAATGGCAATTAATGTTGTTTTCTGTAAAGTCAAGTTGGATATTATCGTCTGTGACTTGCAGCTACAAGCCCTATGCACTTGGGAATGTCCTTGTATAGGATAAGCAGAGAGAAACACAGCTGCTTAACTGGGATCCTCAACTTTGAGTTACACAATATGGCAACAGATGAATGATGGTAAAATAGCGATATATTTACTATTTGGGTGTTTTTTGTGTATGTGGGTTCTTTCGGGATTTTTTGAGTGGGGGATTTTTGTTTGATTGATTTTGAGGGGATTTTTGTGGAGTTTTTTGGTGAAGGAAGAAGAGGGTGAGTCTGATTCTCCAGGCGCTAAATAATTTCATTTAGATTCAGTTCAGAATAAGTCACGTTACCAGATTCCTAACAAATGATAGGGTGGGAGGTTTCTTTCTCTTAAAGATCTGCTGTGGTCCTTCTGGTTTATAGGTCTGTGAAATACTGTCCAGTATGTTGCCATAATACTAATGAAAAAAAGTTGTGCCTGAGCCTAAACTCATGTCCTACTGTGGAAGAGAAACAGCTCTATGCTGTCCTTTTGCCTTGGTCTTTACTGTTCATGCACCACCCTCTGACATCTGCACTGTTTACAATTCTGCTTTAGCCACAGAACTGACTCAGCAATCAAGATGTATACCCGATATGGGGAAAGAAATTACATTATAATAATGCAATATAATAAATTAAGGTCATATTGACTGCCATGAATATGAATAATTTAATAATACAGAAAGCCAATAACACATACCTATTGAAACATTCAATACAATAAATTGTTTAGGCTATATAAAAAAGCTTATAATTCAGCATAAATATTAACAGCCTGTATTTCCCAGACAGCTAGACAACAACTAGAACTGACAATTTTGTATATAATATGGAAATTACATTCTTAATGGTAGTAAATTTTTAATTGTAGTGAAGACATAAAAAACAGATTTATACTGGCAGTTATGAATTGCATCAAGATATAGTGTACAGCACACTTTCTCAGTAAGTTAATATTATCAACAAAATTTTAATTTTAAATTTTATTTTTGAGATGTAGCAAAGGTATTTATAGCCTGTTTTTGGTTTTTGTTTGTTTGTGTTTGTTTAGTTGTTGTTTTTGTTTGGTTTGTGTTCTTTTTTTTGTGTGTGTGTTTTTGTTTGTGTTTTGGTTTGTTTTTGTTTTTTTCTGTTAAAGGAAATAATTAAATAAAAGGCCCACAGTTGGTTCTAAGACCAAAAAGGAAGAATGAACAGTGGTAATATATTTAATGATTTAAACAGTGAGGTTTGTATTCAGTTGAGGTCTCTGGTGAAAGTATTATATTTCTTAGGGTCTTGCTGTGTTTAGGCCTCAGGCCCTCATCTGTAAAAAGGGAATGGTACAATGTGTTGTCTGTGATTCTTTTTTTTTTTGGTTTTGTTTCTAATATGGTCTGCTTTGGGCAGAGTTTGTGCAGTACAGCTACAGAGTGGTTTAGAGTTGGCTGTTACTCTCATTAAAAAACCAAATATACTTTCTTCCAATTTCTTTTACCTTTAGTTAGAAGTAGAGAAAATAATTTTTTCAAATATTTTAGAAGGGATAAGACATTTCCTGGACTGACTGTGATGTGGCATGACACTTCCATAAATTGTTGTACTGAATAATATTTATATTGTATCTTTAAGAATTTATCAGGATAGATGGACAACAATAGATATTTTCGTCATTAAGCACTTTAGAAGGTGTATCATTTCCTGAACTTTTTGGCCACACTTAATGGCTTTATAACTGTAGATATTATAATGGTCAAAGGGTTGTCCTTTTCATCCTAGGAGAAGAAAAATGTTTAATATTGATTCTACTCCAACTACAGTTGGAGGGGGAAAAAATAATCACTATTTTTTCCCACTTAGACATTGAGCCTTGGGCATTTGAGTGTTTTATAAAGCTTGCTAGATATGACTTGTTAATGCATGACAACAGAAAAATACATTGTGTGTACAGATTTTACTTCTGATATTGACTTATGGAAAGCTTAACAAAAGGAAGTTCAGGACATGGATCTTAGTTACTTTTTATGGCAGTATGACAGTTCAGTGCAGAGTGTGGGAACTGCTGTGATGCTGTGAGCTCCTTACATATCCCAGGGAATGAGAGATAGCACAGCTGATGCTTCTGAAATCCCCAGAGAATTTTGGGAACTCTGACAAGATACAAAAGCTGTATTACTTACAAATACATAATGTCTCTAAATGATT
>VXAU01006133.1:3004722-3021996 GCA_013399695.1 Formicarius rufipectus | reverse complement strand
AAAAAAAAAGACAACTAGAAAGATGTGTCTCACTGCCTTGGCACTTTGAGTCTGTGGTTGGTCTATGCAGAAATCAGTCTTTATATTCATTTTAAGAAGAGGTGATGCAGTTTGTTGTTACTGATCAGGATGAAAATGTATAAAACAAGCCAGACATCTCAAATATTCTTGAATATCTGAGCACATCTTTTTCACTAATTATGAAGCTTTAGGTATCTGCTCAGTGCTTTAAAATTACTGGGAAAGTGCTTCCCAATAAATATATCAATCAGAATAGGTTCTTTATTTCCATCTGATCTTCTGAGTGATGCAGGTCATCACAGATGATGCCAGCCTGTGACCTAATAGGTTGTGGCTAAAGGTGTAGCATTGTTGTCTCAAAATAGGCAGCTATCTCAAGGAGAATGAATTTGATACTCTTTGTGCAGGAACCTGATGCTCTGGATGCAAAAGGTTTTAGCCAATGAAAACTGGTTAAGGGTCAGTTAAAGCCTTTGCATAAAGATACTGCCTTATCCTGATAACATCCTTAGGGAAATATAACCGTGCTGAATGAAATCTTTATAGGATCCATATAAACGGAAACAAAGGAAATGTACTGTGCTTTGGTTTTATGGAATGTGTCTTGGAGCTTCCACAAAAAAGTCATGAGGATGTCCCAAAAAAATGTTTTTCATACTGAAAATTATTTTAGTAAAACAAAATCTCCTCAAGCACAAATAAACTTCAATAAAATTAAGTATGAATGCAATTTGATTAACACTTGTCAAGGAAAGGGAACAAATAAAAAGAAAAATTTCTTAATTTACAGGAAATACTAAACATAGGGACAATGAGACAATTCCAGTAAATTAGCAGCCTGGTTAATTCATTAAGAATTCATCTCTTGGGTAATTGCTGAAACTGAAAATGTTGACAACCTATTACCGAAATCTCTGTAGGATCCTAATGTAGAGTTGAGGGATTTTTCTCTTAAGCTGAATGACTCCCTAGAGTCAGAGTAAAGAAGAATATTGGCTGCCACTCTGTAATTTTCCAGGAAAGTGTTCTTTGCCATTAAATTATAAGAATATGAGGTAGAATTTTGCTTTATTTATGGTTATGTTGACATCAGCTTGAGATCTAAGTTTCTAAATAATAGAATGCTAGACATCTATAGGGGTTTGTATTTGAAAAATTAGATAGATTCTTATCTACTGCCAGGAATAATCACACGTATTTTTAGTTTAATTCTTTAATAAAATGTATCTGTGAGGTAACTGCATGATAAAAAGTACCCAGGTTGTACTCTCTGCAAAAGAAAGATCAGTAATGTGAAATATAGTTATTTCTTATCATCTGTAATAAACAGCATCTACCACAGCTATAGCAAATGTGGTAAATACTGTGCAACTTAGAAAATTATTACATGTGGGGTTTTTATCAATACCTTTCATTGCTGTGTGCTTGTTTCATGCTCATCTAATTCTTTATGTTGTTATACAATCTTTTTGATTGTAATACTGACAATAAGAGACAGTATAGGAGTCAAATCCTTAAGTGGAGTACAATTGAAATTTCAAAATCCATAAGTAAAGCAATTGTCAGAACAAAGTTTGAAAATTAATCTACTTTCCTATAAATAATGCAATTCTATCTTATAGTCTAATTTTCCACAGTATTAATCTTTAATGATCAACTATTTCCACATTTCTTTTAACAATAGTTCTACACAAGAATAAAATAACAAACAGTTCCACATGTATCTGATATCCCCACCTTCCTCACTCCCAACAGCTTTCTTTTTAATGCCTTTTAATGTCTTCTGCCGAGAAAGACATTTTGTGGATTAAGAACAAAAAAAAAACTCAAATCAGTAAATTGGAATTAAAATATATGATTCAGTAGCACCTAGCATTGCAGTTTAGATAGAAATTTCTTGTGTGCCTGCATTTACAGAATGGCCAGGTTGGAGAGACTGAAAAAACATTAAGACTTGGTGTTAGGGCTTTTTTCTTCTGAAGTTGTTCAGCCCACTGGAAAGTAATCTCCCCAAGAGATCAATACTTTCTTCACTGCACTGATTGAGTTACCCTTCCAAACATAAACACAAGGAAATAAAAACCACAGACAGCTTGCAAATCCAACCAGACCATAAATGAGTCAACATGCCTATTAAGATACATTGACTTTCAATCTATTCACATTTATAGTGACTCCAGATTACAAACAGGAAATTGTTAACTTTGTATCAGGTGACACTAATTATGCCTGTCACTACCACACAGTGGGTTATTTTTCCGTACCACTTCCTGAAACTTTGTTTTTTGTTTTCTCACCTTGAAACAAATGCAATCATATCTTAGATGAAGTTTGAGAAAACTAGCATCTTACCAGGGAGAGTATATTAGTGAATCGAACATATAATTCAGAGTATAAATTTTTTAAGATTCTATATCCTTATGTGTCTATAAGCCTGATTTTTCAAGCTTTTTCCTGCTATTAGCTCATGGTTCTAAAACCTGTATTCATGGAAAAAAACTGAGGGATCTAACTATGCAGGAATTATTTCAAAACTTCCATAATAATATTCTGAGGGTTATCAAGACCACATGGTTCTTCCCTATTCTATAAGTTCTTTCCCATTCAATGAGTACACCCTCAGCAATACCCTACTCTTACAGTATCACACTGAGGACCTGGCTTTCCATCTAGTCAGAACTGGTACCCTCACATGGGATCCAAAATCCAAAAGCCATATGTGTGTACCATGCAAGAGTAACAAATAGACATTGCTCTCAGAAGGCCTTGATAGGTAAAGGGGGGAAAAAAAAAAAAAAAAAAAAAAAAGACTTTTGTAAACAGATCTGAGGCTCAGCCCTCGACCACATGGAGCTATTTCAGGGATCTCTGTACCACAGATTCAGATAATCAGAACTATCCAGTTGACTTCTGACATTGCAGCCCACAGTTATTCTGAACTCTACACAGTCCTAATGCCCCATGTTGGAACTGTGTCTTGTTGCGTAACCTGAGGTAGGATGTGTCCCCTCCCATTTTAATGAAAGCTGGCTATTGCAGCTGAATGGATAGCAATTAAATATAACACTGCATGAACTAACTGGTGAAGTGATTTCAAATGGCTTAATTCAAATGGTGAATTATTTAATTCCTTGAAAAATGAGTAATGAATTATCTGTATATATGCTCAATTACCATCCAATATTCAGAATAAGATCTTGTTAATGATTTCCTCAGGTCCTTGCTATTTGCATTTAGGAAAGCAGTGAAGTAAAAGTAATAATTTGAAATGGGTAGTACATACCTAAGTTGCTTGTGCCTTTATGCTGCTCTACCAAATCTGCTCTGATGTGAAGGAGAGGAAAGAAAACAGAGAAGAGGCAGATATCTGAAGTGAATGTTATACATGAATGATACAATGATTTCCCAGTAAAACAGCAACACAAATAAAAATAATATCTAGTAATTATTGCTAACATGTTACTAACAAAACTGAGTTCAGTATCTTTTGAATAATGAAATTCCCCACAGGAGTAACTTAGAGAGGTATATCAGGAATTTTGAACTTGATTGCAGGATGTTGATTGTCTTCTGTTTTGGGATGTGTCAGTTTAAGTATAGATTTTTTTTTTTTTAAATAGTATAATATATTAATTTTTATGGGGAAGGAACACTGCATCAACAATTGTGATGCACCAATTAAGAGGATACAGACTTTACTGAATGAAGTCAAACTTGAAAAGCTACTGGGGAAAAGTGCCACTTCATCCTGGAAAGACAAATATGATATTCACTGTATGTATTGTGCTAGAACCTGTTGTGTTGAGCCTGCAGCATGCTGCTACCGAAAAAGCTTTTCCAATAACTTGTATGTACTGACTGTGCTATGAGTAGAAACAATCCACAGTAGTAGCTATCCATAGGCTACTATCACACAATCCATCTGCTGCATGCATATAAAAATCTTCAAATGAGAGAAGCCACACAGCTTTAAAATGGGAGGCAACATTACTCTTGCTTAACTGCCCTCTGTGAATTCTCTGTTGCAGAATGCCTGCTAGTGCAAGACTGTCAATCAGTATTTAATTGCCGACATTAATTAGCTTAAAATAGCTACTCATTTTTGGTCGATTATTGTTCCAAATGTTTTATCTTTAAATAAAATTATGGTCATGAATAGTCATTCCTTCTTTAGTTCTAAGGAATTAATAATACCTGATAAGTGACCAATCTTTTGAGTTTTCATCATTGATCATTATACTGTGTTTTGTATTCCACCAGCTCATTTCACCTTTCCTTGAAGGAGATGCATGGAAGGTCAGTTTTAAATAATCATTACCCAGTAAATGCTTTACACTTGACAGCATCAGCTTGAATACCTTACAGGATTGCTGTCATCTCACCATGACATGTGAGAGAAAGGAGACAAGTTTCTTAAGTATTCCTTAAGTGATGTATTTTCTTTGGTTTCTACTGTTAGTGACTTCAGCTTGTGCTATTACTTGAATCCATAACAGTGTCACAGACACTTCAATTAGGGACTGACAGTTCAGCCTCCAGGGAGGAAAAACTTAGTGAGTGCTCTGTGGTTTGAGATGATCAGAGAATCACAATCTGTTACATAAGTGAAGGGCTATGAGAATATGAGAAGGAAACCTGGGGAATTAGGAAAAGGCTGGGGACAGAAAATTGGATAGGCAAAGTTTGAGAAAGGCTTAGGTAATTTCCATTGGGTGTCAGTGAAGATTCTACAGACTGAACATAAACTAGTAAAAGCTGTGCTGTTTTTTTAATGTGAACCTGCTTTTATCTTGATTTTTCTGGCTTGGTAGGGGAAAAGGCAAATGAAAAGAGATCATATTGAACCAGCAGGAATGAAATGTAGTTTGGGGGAAATAAAGGCATGGCATGACTCCCAAAGGAAAGTAAGAATTGTACTCTAGAGAAGAAATGGCTCTATATTAGAGCATTTGGAGAGAGTTAATTGTTTTATTAATAGAATATTTTTTTACTAAGGGTAGGTAAGTTGGTAAATAACACTGTACAAGTGTTGTTGCTCTGGTTGAACAGGATGGATACTCTTCATTGGAAAATCAATTCATAAATGACCTGTGAAATACCAGAAAGGTGCACAGCATTCTGTTGTAGGTTAAGAAACCAAATGAAATTTAGGTCTAAGAGGATGGCATTTCAAATTTGTTTGTTAGTTGTGGGAAAAATTCACTTCTTGAACAAAGCCAAGCAGTCACTTGGAACAGTCTAGGGTTTGGGTCACTTGTAAAGAAGGTGCTCTGCACTTAATTCCAAAAGTAGATGTTGTTCTGCAGATAATGTTACTGTCAGAAACACCAATCCTTATGCTACATTGCCGAAGTGTTAATTGACTATGAGTATGTTATTCTTCCTGTGAGGTAGTGCTAACTCCTGTTAGTTGTACCTAGGGAGGCTTGTTAAAAACTTTTCTTGACATGCCCACCTGCTGATTTAGAACACTGTCAACTACTTTCAGTCAAGCCCAGCTTTGATGAGGACAAACAAAATACATGACAGGAACAGTAACGTACTGTCAGACTAACAGTAGAACTGCAGTTCTATTAGCTTTTGCATGGAAATCTTGATGTCATTTCTATTCAAAAAATGGATTTGTTTCCCCTGGGAAATCATATATCCAAAATGTCTTTCACGGACTTTTGCCCCGAAGTTGAAGTCATATTATATGCTTTAAAAGCAACCAGCACATTTGCAATTATTTCAAACAGAAAACATATTGAGAGCCTGCTAAAATACAGCTTTCTGTCCTTTGGGATTTAATTTGCTTAGAAACAAAACATTCCCCTGAAGATAAATAGCAAGAGGCATTGATTCTACTAACTGGAACAATGCTTCCAAATTAGTTGAAAAAGATTTTCTAAAACTACTGCAACTGTTTTACCAATTAAAAATATGTCCTGATTGGAAAGTTTGGTGCTGAAGAATTATAGTTACAGCACACTGAAAACTTACTGAATTAACTTTTAATTAAGCTGTTTCATATCAAAGTATTTTAATTAAGCTATTTTATATCAGACTACTTTGTATCAAAGACAAATGCAGCATTACTTCAAAGAGTTCACACGGAACGTGAAAATCATTAACATTTAAATAAAGATGTGCCATATGGTTTGGCAGAAACTGGAATACTCAGAAAGGAGGGCAGCTTGTAGATTCAGTATTTGGAGTCCATTGGTGTAGAAGGGGAAAAAAAGCTTAAGTCTTCAAAGGACATAAACATTGTCAAATGGATATATTTTGTTTTAATTCACTGGGTAATCCTGTCCTAAATAATTGCAAAGTAATTCAGTTGTTAAAAATAAAGATGCAGGTGGAGGAGAAGGAGAGGTCAATTACTGCTAATGACATTGGTAAATATAAAATGGAAAAGCTTTAGACATAGTTCCTTGATCTTGGAAAAATCAAGGTGGGAGAATCAGTAGAAGAAAAGATGTGCTCTTTGAGAAACATCCATTCTGTCTGAGAAAGTTTTATGCACTGTCTTCAGTCCTTCTGAATTGACATTCTTAGACACTACCACAATGATCAAAGCCAGAATCATCTGTGATTAGAAGATACAAAGTGCTCGACTTTCCAAATGTGGCAGTAGAGACTTAGAGTACATTTAAATCTTCATGAAATGTACATTAACAGGATGTGCTAGGACAGTTTCCAAATGAGGTAAAGTTGTATGTAAAGAGAAAGAAATAATCCTGTACCTTGAAAAACATCTAAACCTGACTCTAAGGCATTCAGCATTTGTACCAGGTGCTGGCAAGTACAGTACAAATGCCATAGGCAAACCTCTTTCCTCTGCTTTCTCAGTTCTGATTTCAAGATACCTCATCAAGTTAGTAAGCAGGGATTTCTCTGGTTTTGTTATAGAACAGTCACTTTGTGCCAGAAGCTGCTGGGCTGGGGTGAGGCTGGTTGCAATGGCTGGAGTTGTAAGTTAGGCATTTCATTCTTGTATTGGGAGCACAGATGAAAATGTGGTGTGGCTTGGAATTTTTCTGTAGCACAGATGTTGAAACTAGAATTAACTATTCTGAGGAAACCTACAATAATTCTTTTTTTTTTTACTTCCTGATTATTGGATTAAGAGCAACTTTTTTATTTGTGTGTATCTTTTTTTCCTTGTACCAGAGCTTTTTTTTTTTTGAGCATATAGTTTATTGTTACACTAAAAAATCATCATTTAAGTATAGAAATATGAATTGAGGTGCTACAAAACCATGTGATGTGATTCATACCTGTGTCAGGTTTGCTAAGCTCCCCGCCAAACACAGCTATGTGCCGGCTAGCTCTCCCCACCCCACTCCCAACAAAAGGGAAAAAAAACTAATAAAAGGCAGAATTAGTAAAGGAATATATATATATTTATAGNAGAGATAAGCCGAGGCCTAAACACCGAGAACTGCTGGCTCCGTGTCCACCCGACAAGCGAGAGAAGAGAAAAGAGCAAAAAGGGGCAGACAGGAAACTCCCTCCTGTCTTTATACACCTGATTACGTAAGGGAATGATATGGAATACTTCCTTGGTTTTGTATCCTGGTTTCTAGGGAAGGCCTACAGAAAACTACCAAAATACCATTTATGTTCTGGCCAATCCTGTTGCAGACCTGTGTTTGAGAATAGGATGGCAGTTAAGGGGTCCCAAATGGAAAGTGATAATAATGCTCAAAAATCAACAATGATTTAAGGTACAGATTGACTTTTTTTTTTTTTTTCTTTTTCAACTTGTGCCCAGCTTTGCATTTGTGCATCTTACCTGGAGTCTTCAAAGATAAAAGTGCCAACATACAGAGGTTAAAAGCAATTTTCCCAGTACCTCTGAATTGTCTGGAATTTGGGAGAACTGTAGATCTTATGAGACTCTCTGGCCTCAGGAAATATGGGCAATTCAGATAATCTTTGAATAAGCATCAAACATTTTGCTGCTTACTGCTTATCTTCTATTTCAAACTGAAACTTTTTAGGCTTATCTATCACAACAAAAGGGAAGGAAGGCAAGGTGCTATCATGGTCAAAAATTTGTGCAACAATCAATAATAAGAGGTTTCTTAGTTTTCTTGGACTTTGCCTGGTACCTGCACCCTGAGGCTAAAAACTGAAAGTAGTCAGAAGTTTGGTCTGTTTATATGTAACAAAAGCATTTAGAAATACCAGCTCTTATCTCCATAACTGTTACTCAGTGTGAAGGAAAGATAAGATTTCAATTAACTGGAGGTGAAATATTGGTCCAATGTGTTTTCTTCCTTGTGTTTGATTGCTTCATGTTTTCAGGATAGTTAGACATATTTGATAATAGTCATCTGAGTATTAAGTAATTGTTTCAAAGTCATTCTAAACTGAAGGTTTTTACCCAGCAGCTCTGCTTTGACATTTTGTAATAAGGAAATGTAGCCAAGCACACAGCTAAGCTGCACTCAAGTTTTTTTTCATGATGCTTCTTTTTTATATATTCTTATAAATTCATGTTAAAGCAAATTGTGAATAATTTTCTTTATTTTTTGGTGTACTCCTCAGTTGTAGAGAATATGTCCAAAAAAACTAAAAAGAAGTATCACCATTTTCAGAGTTACTTCACAGCTTAGAAAAGGCAGTTTAAACACTTAAATGGTATTTTTGGTAAAATTCTGTTCTGATTGGCATTTTGAGGTTGGTTGGTTTGTTTGTCAGTTTTTTTCTGGTGGATTTTCTTGTTTTTGATTATTTACAAAAAGATTTCCTAAATAACAGAACAGGATGGATTCAAACTGATCAGTAACTTGTGACATGTTTTTAGTGTTCACTATTCCATATCCTTTCAGACCACGCTTCCATGATGTTTTCCCATGTGTGCTGTACAATCACAGTCATGAATGGAGAACTCAGGATACTATGCCAGGTGGAAGGTTTTCTCAAAGATGTCCATACTTACAGATCATCCCTTTGATTTATGAAGTCCTCCTACAGATGTCTGGTGTCACTACATAAAGAACCTACTGTATTTGTGACTTTATTTCTTCTTGCATACAATAGTTCCAGTTTTCATTTAATTTTGCTTTTATTTCTTCTTGTTTGTTTTTACTTTATGTAGTACTGTTGCTGTGACTAATTTTTTCTTCCCCACTCTACTTCATCTTTTTCATACTAGTTTAAACTCTTATGAAATCCAGTTGACAATCAGACAGTGGAGTCATGAAGACAGTTAAATGCCTGTCAATAAAAACTTTTAACTCATTGTTTTGGAGAAAATTTTGGAGTATAAGGCCCCATATGTAAACTTCATGGATTTTATAATTTCTACAATTACCTTTTTTGATTTTTCAAATCTCTGAAATTACAAGGGTTAAAGTTGATTTTTCTATAAAGTTTTAAAATAAGGATCCAAGGAATGTTTTCATAAGGAACAAACCTTAAATCTTTTCAGGTTCTCAAATGCAATTCTACAATAATTCTCCAAACATATTTTACACAACATTCTTTTCTCTGTAGATTAATTATATTAATTTCACTAAGTCTAAATAAAACCTACTTGTCCTTGAAACAAGGCAGTAATATGTAATATATGTATTTATATATAAATATATAAATGAAAAACTAATCTGTATGTAAACAGTATTGTACTGAATATGATTAAGTTCAGTTTTGCTTATAGAAGTAAGCATATTATTAAAAAATACCCTGTGTTGTTTGCACTTGCTGTGGGAGAGTAATTTAAATCCCCATGATAAAGACAAACTGCAGTAATATATGTTATTAGTTACATTGTCAGAGAAGTTATGGCCAAGAGTCAGTTGATGAATCAAGAACTCCCCCTTGTCCTATAAAAAAGGAGAAAACCAAGATGTTTTGTTCTTAAGTTTAAATAGCAAAAAGTAAGAACTTCTGGAGATTGAGTTTCTTGACCCTTTTATTCTTTGTATAGTTATATATACAAGATTATTAGTTTAGTGTTCTATCTGTCTTGAGTAAAATAAATAGGGTGAAATGCTTCAGTCTTGCAGGTTTTCCAAACTTCAGTGATATTTGCAGTTGAACCCTTCCCGTTTCTGCAAGATTTTCTTCACTGGACATTGGTCCCAGTTGCAGTGACAATGTTCTCACGGCAAAAAAGGACTCGCTGTAGCCCTTTTATCTCTTCAGGGAAGCAAAAGCTTCTGTTAAGCACCTTCCATTGCAGGGCCAGTGTGACTTGAGGCTCGTGATTCTCAGGGTTCCTTCTGGTATTCATCTTAGTACAGTTTCCTATCCCTAAAGAGCATGAGCTATTTCTTTTGTATTTCTTATATTTTGGTTATGTATAAAACTATATATTTAACCAGTAACAAAGGTTGATGTTTTTATGCTTGTGCCTGGTTGACTACCTAATAAAAATGGCTTTTCATCATGATTATTCCACTGCATTAATCTCAGTCTCAATCTTTATGGATCTGCAAATATGACAGTCACTTATAATTTTAGTGAAAAGTCACTGGTCAGGGTATTAGTTTGTCTATAATCAACATCCAAACAGCAAGAAACTTAAGGGACATCTAATTAAAGTAATATCAATCTTTAGAGTCCTTAGGGCACTCATGATATCCTAAAGCAAATGTTTTGTTTGAGGTTTTTTTTGTCTCAATTGGTTTGTTCTATATACCCAGATACCATGCCAAGAGTTTAGTGTTTACAGTGGGATGATGTTAATGATAAGGGTGTCATTGAGAAAGTTTTTCTAGCATAATTAAAAGACAAGTATTAAAGACTGTGCAGCTACTCTCTGTTCCAAGTTTATTTCATAACTGAGTCCCCCTTAAATTTAAATGCTTATATCTAGTGTGAGGTTTTTTCTGTACATGGTCCTTTCAGATGAGATTTGCAGCCACTGGCTTATGCAAGTTACTTATTTCTTTCTAGAAAGTAATCAAAAATTGTCCAAACTTAGTGGAACACTTTTAACTTGAGGGGAAAAGGCTTAAAAAAAATTTCACATACAAACTTACTACACATTAATAAAACACAAGTTTTAAAATATTTTGAAAATTCAAATTTAATGATTTCTACATTGAATTACAATAACTATTAAATATAACTGAATAATTTGAATTACATTTTTTATTATTTACTTCCTCTTGAACTTATTTCATCCTATGTCAAACATTTCATGACAGTGTGATTATAAGCACTGCATATTTATAGCTTTTTAGTTAAAACATGATTAAATTTGAAGAGATGAACATTAGAAGTGATGGGAGAAATGTGAATTATTAGGGAGGTCTCTGTATTACATGACCTAAAGGATTATTATGGCTAAGCTATGTTATTTACATCTGGAAAATTTCATCTTAACTCTGTTATTTCTTGTTTGGTTTGAGGATTGCTGCTGGTAAACTGTGATGTCTTCACTGGAACAGTACAAGTGCTGAACATACCACAGCTATGTTGCCCACAGTTATTCTACCTGATTTTTTCAGTTTATTATAAATGCCACCTTTTATGACTGCTCAGCTTCACGTACTAGCAGTTTATATCAGTGTCAAAGTCTTTTAAGTTTTATGAAAATAAATCTCTCGCTTCCTCATTGCAGATGAGCCCAGATTTCTGTTTTGTCCTCTGAAGGTAGTAATCTGTTTACCACAACTGTAAATCCTGTTGGAACCTGCTTTGCTCAAAGCTTAATTGCTCTAAGGAGCCCTTGAAAAAGCTTGAAGGGCCCTGGTAAAAGACAGTGGTATGTTGAACAGCTCCTCTATATGTTCAGTCCTTTGCTTAGGTAATTCCAGCAGCACAGAGCTGTGAGTATGCTGACATGTTTAGAAAAAGTACAGAGTTCTATTATCACAATTTCTAAGCCAGGATCAATACCTGTTGTAAGCAGACATAGTGTAGGCATCTTACATGTATGCTCTGCTGTATGCACAGAGAACAGGGTTTTGTATACAGTAAAAATGAGAGGTACGCTGTCACACATAAACCCAATAAATAAAATAAATAAATAAGGTTTGGAGCAGCTTAATGACTTCTTAATTGCATGTTATTAACTGTCAGTGAGCCAGTCATATCACTCATTCTTGATAGCTACGGTAGCATGCATAAAATGTTAACAGAGACCTACAATGTCCTTATGGGAGGTCGTGGTGTTGGTGAGGTACCTTCTACCAGTACCAAACCAGGTTTAGATGTCTGTGCTGTTATCCTTTTCTCACTGAAAGATCCCTCAGCAATGCTCATGATTCTAACTTCACATTTTTAGTCAAGCCAATTTCAACTCTAGTAACTGTGTGAAAAGTTTAAGGAAATAATAGTAACTGGACATGTCAAAGCATGACTCGATCCCAGGAAACACCAATAAACTAGGCTGCTGAGCTGTAACTAATCGTGGTGTTTCTTCATGGGAAGGCAGAGGAGGATGGGATGGGCTGACCAAAGAATTGAAAAGCATTAGAAATATTGTATGGAATTAAATAAGGATGGAGGTATTCGTTGAATCACAGTGTCATTCCTCAATAGCAATGAATGCTACTCAGGGAAGCAGTCTTCCTGCATCCTTCTCTGGTATACTAATAAACATGACTGTCAATTCCTGGAATAGTTCTTTATAATATTCATTTATGCTTATTTATATAGCCTTTGGGGCTCTGCAGTCCAAAAATCTACAAAAATTGCATTGATAGCATAGCTAACACAAGACTGAACCCACAGAGTTTCAATAACTGGCTGCCTTCTGCTAAACATGCCCCACCACCTATGTGCTCCAAAAACTGAAGACATTAACTAAAATAGGAAGTTAATAAACAATTTTTTCGTTTAATTTAAATAAATCCAGAAACTTGCAGGAGATCATTTAGTTTCCAACACATGCAGTCTCATACCTCAATGGCAGATTGACTGGTAGAAAGGCTCCAAGGGACATGCTTTGTGTTCAGCAGCCCTTCTGCATATAATCAGTTACAATATCGGAAGTTTAATTAAATGAGAGACGTAACAGGTTAAGTGAAACACCAGGAGAAAAGAGAATGGCAGCTGTAATGGAAATGCATTTAATTATCAGTAAAAAGTTCAAGAACACTCTAAATATTTCAGCTGTATATTCCTTTGAATAAAGATATGGGTGCTCATGAGTGGCAAATATTTGACAGAGAATGCACTGTTGCTGCAGGTAATTACTGTTAGGTTTTAGCTTGTGCTATACCCGGGATGGTTTTGATTACCAGGCCTCTGAAGCATTCCCAGTAGAGAGGGCTGTCAATACCACTGATGTGTATCTTGTACTTTTGACTCTTTGCAATTCTCTTAGAAGTAATATGAAGAGACTAGAAAATGTAAGCATGCATACTCAACCGTGCTTTGCTTGTCACTTTTTTCTTTTCTCTGTAAGAAACTTTTGAACAAGGTTATTAATTTTTTGGAGGCTGGCGTGGTTCTTTTGCCTCTGAAACAATTCATTTTAACGTGAGAAGACAGAATAGTTTTAGACACTTCCTAAAAACTGTCAATAACTATTACACTTCCCAGAATTTGATAAATCTAACCAATTTTTGCCTTTTGTAAGAGAACTGTCAGCCTCCATCTTTTGCAAATCTTGAGCCACTATTTCTCATTTGTCCTTCCTTGTTGGTGTAATGAGATTGCATATTAAAAACATTTCAGAAATAGATTCATATGATAAAAATTGTAGAGTATAATAATAGATAATATTAGCAGGGATGTGAAAAATGGAACCATTTCCTGTCTTTTCATATCTTCCCTTTTAATGTACACTGAATTCTTGATCTTTACTAGTTCAAAATAAAAATTTAGGTTTATTATGTACGTCGTACCTTGATATCTTACTGACTGTGGTACATTATGAATCTTACTTGGTAATATACTCTGTCATCCTACCAAGAACAAGCTATACCTAAATACCATTCATTGCAATGTCTGACTGCTTGGAATGGAGGAAAAGTCTCTTGACAGATGTCCTGACAAAGCAATAATGAAAAGGTCAGACCACATTTCCTGCAGCATTTATCTTGTTTCTTTAGTGGCTGTGTTCTGAAAACTAGATCAAATTACCTCTAATTAGGGAGACCAAGTTCTGCAATAAAGGAGCATTTTATTAAAGTTATTACAGATTATATTTGAAAATTCCAAAACTCTTAAATAGCATCTTGTCAACATTCTTATTCATATCCATTCTTAAAACATTTTACCTCTTCTAAAGATCAAGGTCACAAAGCTCAGCAGTTCTTGTTTTATGGGGCCTTGGGGCCATTTTGAACTATGACTAGTCCAGGTATTGTTGATTATGATTGAATACTGAAACCAAAGCACATCATAGACATTCTGTGCAAGTCTTCCCTGACAACACTCTCAGCATGTGGACTAAGAAATGCCCAATATTCCATGACAATTATAAAATCACTTGCTTATCAATTATTTTATCTTCCCTTGATAAGTCATAAATGCCAGTTCTACTGGCATACTACATATTTAAGGAAATACAGGAAATTACATTTCTTATGTCACAATGTTTTGGCTTGAGAAAGGAAAATAAAAAGAATCGATGCCCAGGAAAATATTTTCTGTGTTGATATACAATAGTAATTCGGTTGCGTTTGGAGCAGACTGCTTTGAAAGACCACAGAAGTCTGACTTGATTAGTTTTATTAGACCCATATGCTGTTAATAACAGTGGCAATTGCCATCATTATGGCACCAGTAAAATAAGATGCTTAATTGTGCAGTTATTACACTGCTTAAAAATGGACATGTTTACTTTGTGTCAGACCTTTTCTGTGTAAGCAATAGCAGCAATAAACTTTGTTACATTCCAGTTAACTTCAGATTTTAAAATGCTTAGATAGAAAATTTGATCTGAAGTCAAGCAGGAGTTACAAGTCACCAAGGTTGTTCCCATCACATTCTCTTGTAAATGGGAAACATATATTATTGTAGTGCTTAATTTGGGTATCCTAGTTATACATATTGGTTGAGTGATCAATACACAGGACAATATAAATATTATTTCAACAGAAATAAACTTCTAATGAGGAATTCACTAATAGAAGAACTTACTTTGAACAGGATTTTGTTGGTGTATGAAATTATTCCTGTTTAAAATGATACTTTAATGGTTTGTCTATTTTTTTGTTTATTTGTTTGTTTTCTTAAAGTGGATGGTTTAAACTGAAATCACCTGTGATGTCTGTACAAGAAAAATCTCCCAAATTCATAAGGTTAGATTTGTTTTTCATCAAGTGAAGAAAAGGTATATAGAATAAATTTACCAATTAGTGTTGTAGTGTCTAAACCAATATGATATGCCAGCAGTTTGAGTATTTCATCATAGTAAAGAGAACTCTCTGGGGGCATATATCATGAAACTTATGGAATGTTGATGTTCCCAGAGCCACAGTGAATTTGAGATGGGGCTATCCCCAGCTGTCTAACTTGTATTAATATTCATTGAACACAGAAATAGCTAAAGTTTCAAAACCAAAGAGTAATAAATTGTTCATACGGTAGCTGTCACTGTAAGCAGAGTCTGCAAACAGAGCAGCCTCTCATTAAGGGTAATATCTCTTAGAGCTTACACTACATTTAGAATAATTGATACAGCAGTTCCATTCCATTACTGTATGTACGTGGACTGAATATCTTTGATCTTTTGCAGTGATTTAGACACAGTTGTGCTGACTTCAGAAAAGTGTTAGTGGTGAAGTATGACAGGGATTAAGGTTTATTATTACTAATCTGTATTTTTATAATCTTTTCATCCCTTAATATATTAAAGGAGTACAAATGAGTCTTTCTGTTTAGATGTTTTAAGTGATCAAAATAGGTTCAAATGGGTCCTTCTCCCCTCTTCCCCTCTTTCATTGTGTGAATGGATTCTGAGTACACAGATGGAAGTAAAAATCACATTGAACTTGTCTTTCATTCAAATGCTTCCTGACCAGAATATTTATGTGAAGTGCTTATATGTATGTTATTTTTTTTTTTATGTCATGTGACAATTTTTGGCATTGTCTCAAAATAGAGGTTACAGCAAAATGAGCATTTTGCTTTCTCAGATGTTATTAACTATGTCAGGTCATGGTACCAGTTGAATTTTAAATATGCTGGATTACAGTGGAACTCATGTGGAAGTACCTGTGGCATTCACACGAACACCACATGAATTCTTAATCATCTGCAGGTTATAGTGAATGCTAAATTGAGTATTAAGATAAATATAGCTATATTCCATCTTTGTGATCAAAGCAGCTGTATGAGTAGAAAAGTAAGTGTGTCCTTGAAGAAAACAGTAGGAGAACTTGCAAAATTACAATGCAGCATCTATGCTGGAGGAAAAGATAGACTAGCAGATTCTCTTAGCTGGGGGGCAAATGGAAGCATGCTACTGGTATGGTGTTTGTGTGTGTGTGTATGTGTGTGGGTAATAGGATGAACTATGTAATATCATGCTAAAATGTAAGAAGTGAAGTGTCTTGGTCAATGAGTCAAGGCACTATGAGGAGAAGAAGAGGAAATACAGTTAGTGTTCTTGGAGGCTTCCTATTAGTTTATTTTATTCTTGATGTTTGTTTCAAAGCTTACTGGTGTAACTGGGAAATCTCCTGCAGGGTAGATTAGACTAATCTCATGGCTGAAATTCCACTCTGCTGATGCATTGTCCTTCTGCAAGGAAGTAGGACAAAAAAAAAGGATAAAAGCATTTTCACTAAAAAAAAAAATCTCAGTGAAACTGTAAAAATATTACCTTGCTGTTAGTACATTTTTCCTGCCAAATTTATAAACTCTCATAACTTTTCCCCTACACATAAAGAAATTTAATGTCCAAGGAGACACTAACCTTTATTTCATTTTTGTGGAGAAACGTTTTCCCATTTTCTTTTGTGATTTCAGTTTCTAGCAGCATTTGGACACTGTATGTATTTAGAACTGCTAGGTTTCTTTTGCTTTGAAAGGAACATTTGTGAAGAGTTTTGTGTATTCTAGTTAATCTAAGGACTTTCTCAATAACATTTGTTGTACCTCAGCCTTTAAAGGTACAGTGCTTATTAGACCAGCGTTGTATACACATTTCATTATTCTTTCCATCATCTTTATGTTATATTAAACAAGTATGAGAGTGATACTATTATAGTCTGAGAATCTCTTGGTATTTTTCTTTCCCCTACCACCAAATGAGGAGCTAATGGCCCCTGTCTTTCTCCACTGCTAAATAAGAAAGGGGCAGATGATGAGTGAAGCTGTGTCACCTAGCAACTGTTATCACTGTTTGGGTGT
>VXAU01006133.1:2987381-3004715 GCA_013399695.1 Formicarius rufipectus | reverse complement strand
TCCCTGTTGGGGTGTGGTAAGGGAGGGGGGGACTGGGTTTTTGGCTTGCCGGGGTTGGGGGGGGGGAAGGACTGCAGAGAGGGAGAGACATGCTGCTCGGAGAAACTTCTGTCCTACAAGTTTGGTCGCCTTCCCTTTTTTCCCATTTCCAATCCTTGGATTTTTTGGAGTTCCTGGTGCTTCAGAGAGAGAGAGACTTGCTAGCTGGGGCTTTTGCAGCAGGATTCCTGAGAGAGCCAGCGGCTGCCAGCCTGGGCATGAGGAGCCCCCACAGCATCGGCGGCTGCCCCAGCTCAGAGTGCATCCCTCCTCCAGCCACGGACTAAGGGAGAGTTTTTGCTCACGGAAAAGGATCCCACCTCTCCACCCATCCCTGGGGGCAGCTCAGCACAGACCAAGGAGCAGCATCACCACCTGCTGTCCATAAATATTACTGTGCCCAACGGGAGCAGAGACTGCATCGTGTTCAGGTGGGGGTCACCCACAAATTGGTCATTTAGTTCTGGTTGCTTTGTTTCTCTTGAATAGATATAGATATATATATATATAGTAGTTAAGAACTGTTATACTTTCCATTATCACACCTTAATTAAATTTTGGTTGAATTTAAAGGAGGTTTGTCTCATTCTTTGGTTCCTAGTGCAACAAATTTCCTAATTTCCTCTAAACATAGACAGATACATTGTACTTTCAGATTTGGAAGGGCTGTTGTTTCCAAGGAGGAATTTGTGACTTCCACTTTTTAAAAAATTATTTTTGAAGAAGAAAAGTTTCTCTTTAATACTTGCCGAAGATCTGGTACAAAGCTGTGGCTGAAATGCCAGCAAGTCTTGGGATCATCCAGTGAGAGGATTTTCCCTCGCCTTTTCCCTCGAGGTAAAAAATTTAGCTTTCACTGTTACTGTGAGAAGAAAGTTAATAGTTCTTACTGAGTACTTAACTGTTCAATATTGCAATAACTTGAATACTGTATACATCAGGATAAACTTACAGTGTTTATTATTAGCAAGTGTTACAAACATTCATCTACTGCATAGATAAAAATGAGCAATTAACATATTGCTGTGGTTTGTGATTTTATCAGTTAAACACAATCTAGTTAAAGAATGCACACAGCAACTCAGAGATGTTACAGCTCATAAGCTTGAACAGAACAAAATTTTTGTAGATTTTGTCTGAAACCCTGTGAGAGGTACTGGGTAAGCTGCTCTTAATACAGCCTGCAAAACAATGAACACATTAATTCTTTTCAAATGACTTAAAGAGAGAGTCTTCTTGAAGTTATCATCAGAAATGGATCTTCATTAGGTGAAAATAGCTTTAACTGTAGGTGGTGTATATTGGGATTGCATCTTGCCCTTAAAAAAGAAATTTCAATCTCACTACAAGTTTTAAAAAGCTGAGTTGCCTGTGTAATGAAAGATACTACAAAGATTTAGGAAAGCATTTGCTTGGTCAGTTCTTGTATCTATGAGGTAAATCAGGAGGGAAAAGTTCTGTATATTATTGAAGTACTTATCTGTGTTTTTTGAGGAAACTTTAAAGCTAAAACTTAAATTTATGGACTGTGTTGGATCAATACTGTATTGATTGGTGAAAGAAGTTTTGTACCTTTAATAAATTGACTTTAGTAGTTTGTTCTTACCCTGAGTTATACTGTTACACTAAGGTGTAGTAGTAGTTCTGTAAGGTGATTTTGGCTTGTTTTAAAACTCAACCTTTGTTAAGCATTGAATTCTACTGGGCTGAATTTAGTATATGGCACTTGTAAAGTGCCATATAATAGAATGTGAATGTCTCATGAATAACTGTGTAGCCTATATGCTGTATATAATGTTGAGGATTTTTCAGAGTTTTAATTTTTTTTTTCTCCATGATTTTAAAAGGACAAAGCTTTTCATAAATGCAGAAGATATATCCTCTGAAAAATCAGAAATTTTTATTTAATGTTTTTTGAAAATCTTGACCCAAATGTGTGGAGGTATTTTGTACCTTAATGCTGTATACCTGAACATAATAAAGTAGCAGCTACCTAGCAGATCAGATAAAATAGGAATGCTCTTAATGATGAATATGTGTTGGTGACTCTCCTTTTGTCTGGTTTTGCTCTTGATCTCTTTCATCAGCCCTGGCAATGATTTGCGTGTTTGTATAAGTGACAGGTTTGAAAAAGAGCTTTATATAATTGCACACCCACTTCTCAAACCTAACATTAAGTGTTCTCTGCAAATCTCATTATATGCAACTCATGAGTGTAATTAACACATTAATTTATATGCAGATAGCCATCTAAATGCCAAAGTACTTTTATACAGCAAGTTCCTTTTTACTTTTCAATTGATATTCAGAAAAAAATGTGAAAGAAAACTTGGTAGGACCGGAATGGAAGGCATTCACCCTCTCATGAACAGTTTTTTGACTGTTCATAGCAGATGCACTCTCAGTTGTCCTGTTTTCAGGATGTTCAGTAGGAAAAAAAATGCAGAGTTTTTTTCAATCCTATTTCTTAGCATGACTGAGGAGTGTTAAATATGTGTTGAACTACTTGGTTCTGAGTTTAGTTGAAGCAGAAAAAAAATCAGTTAAGGTATGTATTGATCTTGTCTCTCCTCCTGCTCTCCTGTACAGGCATCTAGAAAATCTTGCATTGTTTCAAGAGCAGCTTAGGGCATGAACATGGGAATAATATAAACTTGAAGTAGATTCCCTGACATGTTTGATCTCCTTGCAATTGAAGCTATAAATTGAAACCCTGAGAGTGGGCTCCAGATAGAAAGGAGGATGAAGTAACATAAAGAACAGAATTATTAGGTCAAGAAAAGCATAGTATGATTCTATACCAAATTCAGTGATTGTTAGTACAGCTACTACAGAACTAAGAGGGAAACTGCGTTAAAATCCTCTGTACTTTATTTTGTAAGGTTCCAGCTATTTTCATGGTTGTTCCCCAAAATATTAAAAACTTCTGTAAAATGCAAATAGAAAATGTTTTGAGAAGTGTTTGTCAAAATAGGGATCGATTATGTTAGACTGATACAATGTATTTTGAAACTTTGATTTTCAAATATCTCTTCAAAAGCTTAAATATACAATGACTAAACTGGTTGAGTTATGTAGCTGTGACTAACCTTGAAGGCAAAACCAACTCCATCTGAGATTGTGGTATCATGAAATAAATATCTACAATATTTTATTCTGCTTCTATATTTAGATCAGTCAAATGGAGAGGGGTAGTGGACTCAAAGTAAATATTCAAGAATTTTAATCTTCAGGTCTGTAGGTATTTGCATGCTGTTTTTTTCTCATTTCTAGTTTGTCATATTAAAAACAACACTGTAAAATTTTCAGTATTCCTAAAAATCAAAGTATTTTGGCCTTAAGAAAATGTATCATAACATGGAAAAAAAAAAAAAAACCAAACCCATTGTGCTGGAAATTTCTATCAGTAACACTTTAAATTAAAGGAGCTAAGCTTTTGTCAGACTTCAGTAGACCTATTTTTGTGTTTGTATAAGGCATTGCTGTACTTTAACTGTTCCGTGATTCTCTAATATTATAACTAAGTACTATATAGAATTAATCCCCTGTGAGTGAAATCTGGCAGTCTTGCTCCAGTCTTGTACTCTAATGGCAAGTAAACAGTATCTGGGGAGCAAAACGTAAATTGGAAAGTGTTTTTTGAATTATCCTTCTTTCTTAAATAATCCACCTGCTGCATTCCTCAGAGCTTGCTCTGAAAAGTGGCCACAAGGAACTGTGTGTGCCCTTCTTGGGAAGAAGCTTGGGAATGTCTGCCAAATCTGCATAGGTCAAGTTAAACCCACTGGAAATACTGCACCTCTCAGAAGTGTGTTACTGGCCATAGACTCTGGCAGAGCTGATGGTATTTCAGCCTTTTATGAACAAATCAACTCTGGGAGAGTTACATGAATCTACTTTACTTCTCTTGAATACAAACAAGACACCAGGAGATCAACGCTGAATGAGAAACTGGGACTGCAAAACTTCCCGATACTGTGTTTCTCACATAGAAAGGTTCTGCCGTGGGAGGTGAGAGAGAGAACTGGTGAAGAAAACAAAGATTATGAAGGAAAATTAGTTGTCCTACTATCTGAACAAATGCCCTTTCTCTCAGAAAATTGATAAACAGTCTCTGAGCCAAAACAGTTTCCTAGGATTACCTATTTCCTATATGCTGGTTATTCAGAATTAATTTAGTACTGAACTTACTTGGGTTTGGTTGCCTGGTTGGTTAGTTATTTTTCTCCTCATCTTTACTTCACTGAGTCTGAACTGGAATATTTAATTGTATCTCAGAAAGTATTTTCCAAAAACGTTTTGTGAATAACATCTAAGAATAAATAAGTTTGAGGCAATCATTAGCTGCTCCAGAGAGTTCCCAAATGGAAAGAAAAATTTGCATTAGAAAGAAAAAATCCAATCACAAAAGTTATGTAATCCAATTATAAATCCTTTGTCATTCTGGAGTTCATGTGCTGTTTGCCTTATTTACTAATGAGCCTAATTAAAATGAACCCAGAAGCAAAGAAAAAAAATGGGGATGACAACTATTAAAACATCATACAATTGCCAAAAAATGTGTTAAGTAAACTATACTTGAAGTCTCCAATTCTGGAAATACTCCTAACTTTTAGGATGTACTATTTCAGAAGAAAAGTAGTTGCAAAATTATGCATCCAGTCTTTATTTCCCATAGGTTCAGAGTTATTGTGGTTCATGATTTGATGTGGATTTCAGATTACAGTAGTTCTTGGCTGTCTTGATTTAACTAAGTCAGATGGATGACTTCATAACTTTGTGACTCTTGACTCTTTTAGCCCTTTATGAATATTCTTCTCTATGAACATACTTATTTATATGCCTTGAAACTTAGAGGTTTTTTTCCTGCTGTTTTTGACATGCAGTTCAACCACAGCTAGAATTTTTATAATTAAGAGCAGGGGATATTATTTTTGTTAGCTCAGTTAAGGATAATTTGTGTCACTCAGCGGTGAGACTGTCTTGGTCTGGTTTCTCTTACTGGGAAAAAGTTACAGTTCTCTCTTCCTCTTATATGTTTACATAGGTATACAAATGTTTGTCTCTCCTGGATGCTGAATAATCTGGGGCCTTTCACTGTCAATGCTAGAGAACTGGGAGAGTTTAGGTTGTGAACTCTCAGTCAGGATTGAGATCACTGTATGGAGTCTCACCAAATAAGTTGTACTTGAGTTGGTTTATAACTCAGAGTAAGATTACTAAATGTTTCAAAACTAGGAATGCAGTTTCATTTCTACTGTTAGGCTAGTAATCTTATGAATTCCTAAATGTTAGGAATAAAAATAGGTCATCAGTAGTTTAGAAACTGTCTAAGGCAGGGTTCAATAGAGCTTTGGGCAAAGAAAAAAGGTATTTTCTCTCAAGAGTCTATTGTAGTAAAAAAAAAAAAAAAAAGGGTTCTCACTAATGTAAGATTTTTATCTGTTTTTACCAAATCCTCTCGTGCAATGGGACAGGGAAAAAGTTTGTGGTTAGTGATGTACTCTTAAGTGGATGTGTTAAAAAGCTGATATGTTGAACTTGTCAATTCAAATTAATTTAGTGTTAAGGAAATGAACTAAAAGACCCAAAGGTGTAGAATGGTGTTTTATGTATCACAGTCAAAGTGCCATCTAATTACTGAAAGTGAGTACTTGAAGATACTAATTTGGGTAACTTTTTTTTTCTTTTTTCTTCTTCTTTTTTTAATTTGTATTATTTTTCTTTAAATTACAGTGAATTCAGTTTAGTAAATTAATTTGTATGATTTTTGGATTTGCAGGATCTATGAGTAAGGTCTGGCTTACTAATATCCTCAATCCTGATTTTATAACAAAACCACTGAATGCTGGGCTCATGACTTAGTTTGATAGGGTAGTGCTGCCCCTCTTTTATTCACTTGGTGAGCCATTAGAATAATACTGCAAGAAGAAAAGCACTTCATTTTACTGTGCTAAATGCAAACAGAATTTTTTTTTTTCACTGCCTATTGAGAAGTTAGAATGTAGTTCTACAAAATTAACTAGAGCTGCAAAATTTCTGCCATGTGTATTAATTTTTCTGAATATATATTTTGAGGTTATTTTTCTTTTTGAAAAGGACTAGAGGAAGGTGGATGAATTTCATGCATCGATTGCAGCGTTGTACCAATGCACATGCTTAGAGGAACCTCATAATATATTAAACTTTTCTAAAAATACTTGTGTAGAACTTGTTTCTTCCTAAAAATGCTGCTAGAGCAAGCAAACAGTTAATCCTCTGTGAATTTGAATAGAATTCATAGGACAACTATGAATGGCAACAGAGTGTAGGCAAATGGCAGAGGTAATACACTTTTTAAAGGTATGTTCAAAGTGCCATGCTTGCGGGGCTGGGGAATTCCTGCAAGCTGTCTTCAGAAAAGTTTTGGCAATGATAGACACTTCTAGAGATGGTAACGTTTGCCATTTTTTAAGAGTCGTAGTATGAAGATGAAACATCTGTAGTAGAAACTTTGAATAAATTACACACCTTATTTGTTGGTAGAATTAGATTACTTGAGTAGCATTCAATTAAGATACTCAGTATTCAGAGTTCAGGGTTTGGTGTTCAGTATTCAGGAGACAGTTGTGTCTGCATTTTGGCAAAGTTGAGTAGTTTTCCTTGGATAAGTATTATTTACAGGTTACAGTAAAAACACCTTCTGTTAGCACATATGCTGATAGTTTTTCACAATGCTAGTCTGAGGAGCACACACAACTGAATCACTAATATTCTCTAATGTGCAAATCATGACTAATCTTAATGTTTTAGACTTTAATTTTAATTTTAAAATTGATTTTCATCAATACTCTGTGAGTTATAATTGTAAACTTTCTATTGCTGAGGAATATAGACAAAGTCTCAGAGAAAGCTCAAGCTTTTATAGCTGGAGTGGAGCAGCAGCACGGGATGAGCCTGCTGAGTGCTTAGATAGTGTAGAGTTCCACAGTAAAATGCATCTTAGAAGCATTATAAATCAATTTGTGTAATGGAAAACAAACCACAGGCATCTGCTATTTGGAATTTATGTATTTTTATTCTTTTGCTGCTGTCTTTACAAACATAACGGGAAAGTCAGAAAAACACATTATGTTGAGTAAACAAGACTGAGGGCCTGCAGGGCAGTCATAAAGGTGTTTAAATAACCATTTCAAATGTTTCTGATTAGTAGAAATAAGTTGAAGAATATGTTGTTCTTATTCTGTAAATGCACTTAAATCAAACAAAACTTTTAATCAATCAATATGGCCATTAGTTTTCTGATTCTAATGAATGTCAGTGCATTGGAAAAACCATTGACATACCCTGTTTCTGGCTTGACTCTGTGGCACAGTCTGTGCCCTTTACTTATCAGCTTTACCATCAGTCTGCAATTTGTGACCCAACTCAATTTTCTTCAGAATTCAGTACCCAGATATGTGGTATTACTGCTTCATTCTTGATCATGTCATATGAGAGAGAACTATGTGCAAACACAGATTTCATTTACTGACTTCAAATTAAAAAAAAATAAAAATTGCTATTGCTGTAAATTTTAAATGTGAAATACATATATGTAGACTGTAATTTCTCCTTCTTAAGGAGAAATAAGCTACTGCATTACAGTAGCTGTCTGTATAAGTTGCAACATGGTGAGAGGAGGCAAATCCTGCAGAATTAACTGGGAAATTCATAAAGGATGAAATCTTTTAGGGACCAGAAATGTTAATTTCTTCTCTTAAATGGTCCTGAGTGTCTCTAAAACCATCTATGCATAGTTGTATTACTTTGAAAGCAGTTTCTCAATAAAGGCCCTTAGTACAAATAACACATGGTACAGGAGGGCCTACAGTTTCAGGAATAAAGGTAGAGGGCATGGGTAATAAATAAGCAAACAGGGGAGTAGGAAATAAGAAAGAACATCTTTCAAAGTTTCACTTATGAAAGGTACATGTGCATAAATCTTAGCACATATGTACTTCTGCTTAAATGTTACATAGCTGAAGACTGTTCCTGAATGACTGAATTTAACTGGGTGCATTTAAATGAAGATAGTGATAGAACAATCATCTTGATAGGAATGCTTGATAAAATAGTTCCTAGATGTTTCATTGTACTTTTAAGGTGGATTGTAGAGTTCATGACAGGCATGATATATTAAAACATAGAGTCAAACCAGATAGTTAAGGTGACTATTTCAGCAGTGCCACGGAGTTTCCAGGGATTTCAGTGTAGTACCCCGTCTCAGAGAGAATTAAATCAGGTCTGTACTTTCTACATGCGATGATGGTGAGTGATAAGGGACATGAAACACAAAGGAGTAAGAAGGCTGCAAAGTACGGTAATAATGAGAAGCTTCAGCTAACTTCCTAACTCTTGGATAAATGCCATATTAGGACAGAATGGTTGCTTCTGTCATGTCTGAAATTTGAGTCAGTCCTTTTTGGAGCAATCAGTCAGAAAAATCTTAAAAAGGAGATTGAAAATTTAGGTCTGATTCAAGATGTACTAGAGATCATAATGGGCTTACGTTTATGTTCTTAACTTCTTTATGTAAGAGAAGCAGCCAGGATATTTCTTTCCTTAAGCATTTTTAGGACAAGAAACTGCTTAAAGGAAAAACGAAAAGGGCAGCTAAAAGGTTAACCTGCTTAACCAGGTTCGTGATTTGACGTGTCAAGGAGCTTTTTCAGAGTCAATGTATTTGACGCTATATTGGAATTAATGTATACCAGAATTTAGCAAAAAATGCTAGAGAGGTAACAGGCCAGCAAAATTCATGCAGGTTCACTCAACAGGTTAAGGAGAATTAAGGTCTTTTAAGGTAAAATTTAGAGAGTGAAGATAATTTCTGGAAAATAAGAAGAGAAAACTGTATCAAGGCCAAAACAAAGTCTCAACAGACTAATTGAACAGTTATTTTGAGTTTTAACTTGTTGAAGTGAAAAATTTTTGTAATACGTTTTTTAAACATCAAGTGCTCTGCTACAGATTTGTGTTGTACACATGCACACCCACAAGTGTATGGCATATATAATGTCATAACCTATGTTATATATTATAATAAATGTCATGCTATGTGCTATATGTTAGATATATAACATATTGCAATTATGTTATAAATAAGCTGTACATAACTATACATAGCATATTAGATATATATATATAGCATAGCCAAAATATCTGACACAGATACTCCATATAATTGGTTATTAGATTCTACAATGCTGATGATAGAAGTCTGTGGCAAGTGCACATATTATTATGCTTAGTCTTGATTGAACTGTGCTGACCCATCAAGGGCCTTTCAGCTTAAAGTCTCATCTATATCTCATTGTGGTCTGTGTTAATAGTTTTTTACTTCAGTGAGTAGAGAATGATATTCTTTATAAGGAAATGGGCAGACTCCTTTTCTTAAATTTTTTTCATTTTCTCTGTCATTTTATATCCTGGACTTAAGATCCCATTCAGTGCTAGTATATCATCCCTTTTGGTTTCTGGGGAACAGGACATATCTTTCCATTCTCTGTATGTTGTATAAACACACTGTCATGGGGTACAAAGAAAATGCAGCAGAACAGATATGTACAGTAATACAGATATGTAATGTAATAGGGAAATAGTATTTGCAGTAATAGGTTGCTTGAAACTCCTCCAGAAACCACTCTAGTCTTCAACTGTTTTTTTTACAAAAAAAACCCAAGAACTATTGTAGTAGAGTTTTGCTCCTCTTCAACACCCCCAAATCAGCTGATTTTTTTTAAAATCTATTACTAAGATTTTGAGACTTTTGCATTCAATGGCAAGCAGAACAAGTCAATTGTTTGAAATGGTATGAGCCAAAGAAAAGATGAGAATAAAGAAAAACAAGAATTTTTATCTTAGAGAATGATTTATGAGGTAACATTAAGAAGATAAATACATGCCATCTGAGTAAGTGATATCTTAGAAGGAGCAACAAGTTGAGAGCAAGGGTGAATACTTGCATGAAGATGAAATATATTCACAAGAAATATAATGGCATAATGGAGTGACAGTAGGCAGTAAAACTTGAGTCTGGCTCTTATTGTATTTCTTTGCACATCTGTTTGATAGAATAAAAAATGATGGCTTGATTTAGCAATCTCATGGAGTTCAGGTTGGCAAAGTAATGACCTACCTTTGGTCGTAGCTAAATATTGAATGAATTCTCTAAATGGTTCCAGAACTTTGGGATTGGGTTTGTTTTTGTTTTTTTTTTTTTTTCAATTTCTACTGTTATATTTCTTCCAAAATATTAAAAATATCTACCTCGTGTATTTTCCTCTATGAAGAAATTATTGGTTCATTAAATATAAACTTGAATAATTTGAAAAGATTAGCATTTCATTTTAACATGGCAGTTTTAATTTCTAGAAAGTGTTCCATGAAATTTGATTCATATTCCTTTGGAGTGAAGACATTTGTGTAGACTGTTTGGACAGGAAACAGTGATAGCAACTCAACCTTTTTATAAAAAATATATACCCAGTAGATTATTATAGCCTGGACAAGCCTGATAAGCCCCCAAAAGACTAAACCATGATGCTCAGAGGGCTGGAGTGCCTCTGCTATGAGAACAGGCTGGGGTTTCCAGCTTGGAGAAGACATGGCTCCAGTGAGACCTCATTGCCACTTGCCAGCACTTAGGGGGCTTATTAAAAGTAAAAGGGAAAGTGAATTTTACATGGGCAAATAGTGATAGAGCAAAGGGGAATGGTTTTAAACTAAAAGAGGAGAGATTTAGTTTAGATCTTAGTAGTGAATTCTTTTCTGTGACGTGGGAAGACAGTGGGATGGGTTGCCCAGAGGTATCCCTGCTCATGGAGTTGGGGAGGGCTTGGAATGATACGATCATTAAGGCCCCTTCCAACTCAGTCCTTTCTATGATTTGTGCACTGAGAACTGTGTGAAAGCAAGAAAATTTATTTTACTTCAGGAAGCAATATGAACAGAAGCTTACTCAACATTTACTTATATGCATGGTTTTTTGTCATTAAAACGAAACTGGTACAAAGAAGTTTCTTTGGAATATTTACCTTCAGTTTTTCAGTGAGACTGAGAATTATTATCTGGAGAATCTCATTCTTCAGATGCTTTTCACTGTAGTCAACTAACTTTTATTTAACTATGCTTAGACATATCATCATAAGGCCATTGTAGAATTTAAGGCACTGCTTGTAGATGCTGAGTGACACCTGAATGGGAATTAGCATAGCTATACAAAGTGGTGTTGCCAGTGGTGATTCCTTCTTTTTGAAGGATCTAAGTAGTCCTTTGCTGTCACTTTTAGTCTAACTGTTCCAATACCCTTTGTCATTTACTTAAGAACTGTTAGAATTCAAAATTATTACTGTAATTATTTCAAAAGGAATCAGGTGTCAGGTTCATTGCCAGGTTTGTAATTAGGTCAAAGATACTTAATTTAGTATATTTACATTATGGAGTATCATGCACTGTTGAGGAACTGTGAGCTACTAATAATTTATTCTACATTTTATTCTAAACACAAATACTAAACCAACTGAACCATAAACCTTAGGTGAATAGATTTCTCTACTTGTGGTATTTACTGCTTGGACAAATTAGGTGTACATAATAACCAGCTGTCTACCTCCAGATGTAGTACAGTCAGACTGCATAAATTCGCAAACTCAGACACTGTGTCTTTCCCTGATGTAGGGCTTGGTGGGCTACTGTGAATAACTTCATGCTGTGTAACCTAATTTCATGCCAGCTTTGTTTTTATTTTTATTTTTCTAGTAATTTAATGAAAAGCATGTGTGAGTAGCACAGTCTGATTGCAGTGAAACTACCAGACCTCTATTCTTTGTGAACATCAAAGCAGAAGAAACCAGAGACATTTCAACTACAGTGCTTGCAGCAAATGACAGAAAATTAATGAGTGGTGAGTCCTCATAGGTAATAAAATGCTTATCTGTAGTTCAAATATTACAGTACCATTAATACAGTCTGGGGTGTTCTTCTCCCTTCTTTATTTTTGTTACTCAGGTTAATGGTAGAGGAAGGTCTTTAAGAGCCTGAGCTGCTCAGTATTTTCAGTGGAGTCTTACTGAACATGGAAACAGCTGTTATTCCCTATGCAAAAGTTTCAAAAGCCTTTAGATTTGAAGGCTGTTGATGGGTAAAAGGGAAGGAGAGAGGATTACAGAAACATGGAAGAGAAACCTTGAGCTCCATGGAACTTTGTAAAAAAGCAAAATGAGAAAATAAGCCAAATCCTTGATCAAATCTTTGGACTAATACTTTTTTTCTTTCTTTTTTTTTTTTTTTTTTTCCCCCTCTTTAATAAAATTCTAACCAAAGGTGATTATATTGTAAGAAAACAGTTCTAGGGATGTAAGTCTTCCCAATTTAGGCATATCAGGTTGCACCCTCTCCACCACACAGGCAAAACAGGCTGCAAACTGGCACGTTAAATGAGCTTGAATATACTCTAATATTTTACCAGAGAAAATGAGGTCACCAGCTCAAATCCAGTAATTGAAATGAAAGCCAAATTTCAACAGGTAGATGTGCATAAATGGTGTATCAACAACATGAAAGCAGGGAAAAGGTAAATAAACAATTTTTTAAAAATGTAATTAAAGAACAGTCCCAACCTATGCAATCCCCTGATGGAAAAGAAAGGATATATATGAGATGTTCCTGGAAACCACCTGTAAATTGAGTGAGTGGAAACTGATAACCACAACAGGGTTAGATTTGGATTCAGGATTCAATGAAATATAAATAGATTGTTTGAATATTTCAAGCAATTCAGGAAATAACCTGATGAAACCTGAAAATATTTTCTTGGAGTAAAATACAGAGTTGAACTCAGGATGCTATTAAAAAAATGTGAGGTTGTTGATTGATATTTAATAATTTTTTAGCACCTTTGATAGGTACATGACAAATCCAAGTGTATTTTTGCATACTTTGGACTAAGTTCATTTTTCTTCAATTGCCCCTTTTCAGTTATCTGAGAAGTAAGAACTCCTGATGAATTATATAAATTGAGGCTGGAATGAATTGATTCCAAACATTGCTATTGTTGTTTACTCAAAATCAGAATCTATAAGTCAGGGGGTATTTCCAAATCTGCAAGCATAAAACTACCCCAGAGCTGTAGTAGAAAGCTATGCCACTTCTTGGTGTTTCACATTCTTCTCTCTTCTCAGGTGTCCTTGTATGAACTCATTTCATATTGATTAACCCATGTCACTGTTTCAATCTAAGGCATTATGTCTTTATGTAATAAGGGACTATTGATTCTTTTTCCCAGTCTAATGAAACAACAGAGATGAAAAAATATTGTCCCTGTTTCATAATATTTAAAATTGTGTTAGAGTTGGATTTCAGTAAGCAGCTGATCAAAAGCACTAGGCAGGTAATGAAAACCTACATTAAGAGGGGGCAAAAGCCCCTGATTTTCAGAGAGACAAGATACACACAAAATATTAGTAAGAAATTCTTAAACTGATAATATTATGAAAGCCAAAAGTATGTTTTAGCACAACTCTCTGTCTTACAGATTCTGATTAGCAGGTACCAGTAAAAGTGTTTTATGTGCCAGTGAAATTAAACTAGTGACCTATATGAGAGTGCATAAAAAGTTAATTTGAGAGCTCAACAATATTCCTTGTATTTCTAACGTCTAGCAAGAATTGCCTGTCTTTTTTGTATTATGTATTTGATGTAACAGAGGAAATTTTCTTTCCTTTTAATCAGATAGTGGACAAGGCTGGAAAGTTCTTGCCTATCTAATCTATCTTTGTACTTTATGAGTTCAGTAGTCTTTTATTAGTGTAGCATAGCATTGTGGTCATTACCAGCTCTAAGTAGCAGTAGTTGTACTGCTTGATCACACCTTGCATAGATAAAAACATGAAACTTTTTTTTCCTTGGACATTATGGCATGTCAGATTGTTTTTTGGAACGGATCATCATTAAAACTGAAGACTTTGTGGAGTTCTCAAAAGTTTTGACAAAAATTCTGCTTATCTGTGCTAGGTTCATGTCAGGCTAACTGTTGGAAGCCAAATGAATATTCTGCAAACTTTCAGATGTAATATAAAAAAATCCAGGTATGTCTGTTGAAAACACAACCAAAACCTCTTATCTGATCACAATGAGCAGGGTAGAAGGATGTGTACAGAGCCAGAACAGTCATTGTGCTCCAGCAGTTTTGCTTCTGTAGCAATGCACAGCAGATACAAAATCCACTTAAGTAGGTAGCTAACCAGATTAATAGTTGTTTTGCAATGGCAGAATGATGGTAAGTGTTCTGGAATATATGAGGATGTACTGAGAAATTGCCTTTCCTGCTTTTGAATATTTTTGAAATTTCACTTCTAAACTTTTATGTGATTACAAATCCAGTTAGGACCCTTGCAGTGACTACTGATCATTGATATTTCAGGATTAATTTTACTCAATACTCTTTTCTGTATATTTCAAACACATTTCAACTTGAAATAAAAAATGATTTTTGATCATTCAACTTTGGTTTCTACTCTGAAAGCCATGTGGGTAGGTCTCTGAGAGTAATTTTAAACCATAATTTGTAGCCCTGTTAAGCAGCAGGAAAGAAGATAAAGAAGATTAGCAATTGGTCTCTGTCCAGCACAAACTGTTGAAATTGATTTGGCTGCAGGCTGAGAGTTAAAAGCAAGCCAATGCATTACAGGCAGTGGATCTATACTACACTGTGTTAATATACACCAGGGGCTCTTTTCCTTCCCTGTTTTGCACTCAGCTTTAAGCCCCATGGTCTGATTCTGATTCTTTTTTAGCACATCCCAATGTATGCCAGTAATGGCTTCGTTGAATCCACATTGTTATCAGAGCCACGCTGTTTTAATGGTTGTGACTTGTCAGTTAGGATAGCTAAGTGGTGTCTTTGCCCCTTTTTTTACCTCTGCAAAGAGAATATGTAATCCTCTCAGATTTGAACTGATCAGTGAAGAATTCTACTCTGCTAGTGGACTGTATTCATTATACTGGTTGCAATAAAAGCCCGAGTTTCCTCTTTAACAGGATGGTGCCATTTAATTTTTTTAGAAACATTTATTAACTTACAGCTGCTGGTCTTGCTGTGATGAAATGGCTAAAGGTTTTTTGTTATGTATCTTAAAACCAAACAAGTCTGTGGTAGTTCTCATGGTTGGATCCTTGTGGTCTTTTATTGATTTTTGATTGGATCTGGTCAAGCATCCTGTCTATATCATTCATGCGTTGCAAATATTTTAATCTTTTATACTCAGTATACATGCTGCCATTGTACCCAGGCAAAATGTCTAGGTTTGATTCAAAGATAAAGATTGTCTATATAACTGCGTTCTGAGAGCTAGAATTTAGTTCAATTACTTGTTTTGTACTCTGTCAGACTTCCACTGTCAGATAAATGTTTACTAACACCTTTCACAGTCTTGCTGAAGCTGAGAATTCTAGTGTGATAGGTGGCCTGCAGCAGAATGAGCAGACAGAACCAGATCTGTCTAACAATCCCATCACACTTCAACACAGCATAGTTACCTTTAAATAAGGTATTTTGAGTATTAGAGGCTTTATAGTCACTTTAATATAGCATTTTCACTGAACTAGTATATCTAGTTCGTCACCTCAAGTAAATGCCTTTGTTGCTTGAGGCACAGCTGTTTGTAGCAGGGTATGGTTAGACAGCCCCTAAAGATAGTTCCTGTTCCCTTTAAGTCCTTCTTCACTCTTGACCATTTATTCCTTCCTTCCACTTCCCTCCCTTTGTCTGGGCCTCATCTCCTGGTTCATCTCCTTGGTGAGCCAAACGAGAGCATTCAAATGGCAGGAAGCTAACTAAATAAAGTAAATAAATATGCTGAGAGAGGGAGAGAGAAGGAGAAGGTATATGACACCAAAGGATTACTTCTTTTAAAGGGCAGGGATAATTAGATCAGTTCAGCTATTTAATCCTTCTTAATGCTTATGACTTTAGCTCCAAACATACAAACAGGTTAAAAAAAACCAAACAAAACCAAAAAGAAACAAACAAAAGCCAAACCCAACAAAAACAAACAAAAAAAATGGCTGTGTGGAGCATTTAAACCTTACCATTTATTTTAAGGATTAGAACAGAAGCTGCACATCAGTGACCTTTCTGAATAGTGACTTCCTTAATTCCTGCAGTGCTCTTTCCCTCTTTAGGATTATATAATAATTTCCCAGAAACCGTGGAGATAGTGTTTTCCTGTGAAGTTTTTGCTAAACCTAGATGCCCATTTGTTCAAGCTGTTGAAGTAGGCTGAAAAGAGTATCCTCATTGATGAGCCTCCATCAAATATCACATACATTTTCCAGGTGACTTCATTGCCATAGTGACCTGACAATGAGGGCTCAATCAAAGTTCTTGTGTTTTAGAATAATTACATGTTCAGTGGAACTGCACTTAAATCAGTGACCAGGAATTATCAGCTTTATGACAGAAACTCTTAGGAACTGAAGTCCAAGGCAGATTAAAAGAAGCACTGATCAGCTTTCTACTGAAGTTCCACTGATGTTTTCAGCCTTGCATGTATAGCCATAGTTCATGGATTTAAATGGTTTGTGAATGCAAATTCCACAGCCTTACAGCCCTACTGTGTAATTATGTCTATCTTCATAATTAACTTTTATAAATACATTATACTTCATAGAATGATTTCAGTTGGAAAGGACCTTAAAGATCATCTTATTCCAACCTCCCTGCCATGGGCAGGGAGAAGTTCCACTGGACCAAGTTGCTCAGAGCTCTGTCCAACCTGGCCTCAACCTCAGGCTTATTTGTGTTAACAGTGTGGGTTTTTTTCTGAAGGAAACATGGAATCCTTTGACATGATTAGCTAAAATCCAACCTCAAGAGAAACCTTACATTACGTTTTAAATCCTGGCATTATTATTATATTTGTTGTAAAGGACACTCCTTGCTTTAAGAACTTGGCATTAGGACAATGTGTTTTCCATTACAATGACAAGGATATATGAAACACAAATCCAACTTGAGAGTCTAAGCTGTTTGAAGGGTTTTAATGTCAGACACTCTTTTCTGGGAGGCTGGATTAAGAATTGAAAAAGATATTTTTACTAGAGCATTCTAGATGGTGCATTAATATGTATCTGCATGTCAGGAATACAAAGTGTATTGAAAGGCCAACCTTTTCTATTGCATATGACAACTACATAGATTTCTTTTTGCACTGAGACATTGATGTTTACTGCTTTGAAAAGACACTTTTTCCTGAACAAATCCCACAGGATTAA